>PVJI01013565.1:0-47317 GCA_004026765.1 Micronycteris hirsuta
GGAGTGTAATTTCTCTTGGTGGCTCTTTGTCCCACAGCCCACTGCAATCTACCCACAGAGTATGTCCAGAATCACACCCCTCTCCCTGCTCCACTGCTGTCATCATGGTCCAGGCCCCCGTTATCTCCTGCCTAGCCTCTCACTGGCTCCTGCTTCTGTTCTCAATGCAGCAGCCAGAGGGATCCTTTTCAAGTATAAACTGGATCATCTCACTGTTCTGCTAAACACCCTCCAGGGCTTCCATGTCCCTGATGTAAGGGGCTACAATGGCTGTCAGCCTCTCCATGATCTGCTGCATCTCTCTATCATGTTTATGACTTTATCTCCTTATGCTCTCCCCTAATTTGGAAACTGAATGTTTTTCATTTTCTAGTAGATTAAATATTTGACAGAGGTAGTAGCTACATAAGCTTTGTGAATAAGAGCCTATGTTCTTGTGTAACCAAAGAAAAAATGGAGGTTTGCCTGACTGCCACCCCAAAAGCCAATCTCGTGAGCCAGATGCTGGGGCAGAAGAAAAGAGGTTGATTCAGATGCAGCAGCCTGGGAGAATGGTGAACTCCCATCTCAAAGCCCATCTCCTCTTTCCTCCATGAAGGAAGTCCAACCATCGTCAGCAAGGCCAAGACAAAAGCCAGTATCCAGAGTTCTGTCTGGATTTTAAAGTACAGTTATTTGGAGGCCAAAGGCAGCTGCTAAGCAGGTTTAGTCCACATTCAGCTGGTTCCCAGCTGCCGTCCATTTCAGGCTCCCTTCTGGAGCCTGCATGTGGAACCTGCACAGCCATGGGCCATGCAGCTGCTAGAGCCTCATGGTCACATACTTCTGGGAGACAGCACTCAGATTCACTGACCAGTGCATCACCAGGTGGGAGAGAGAGAGAGGCTCCCTCCAGGAGGCCATGGGCCAGTGGCTGCTAAGGCCATGTGGTTGCTAAGGCCGTGTGGCCCGCGGAAACAGGAGGTGAGTACACCATGCAAGTGCAGGTCATGAGCATGGGAGTGAGCTTCTTTGTTCCCCTTGTTCTCCTGGGCTTATATTAGCTTGGGTGTGGGATGGAACAGGTGCTTTCTAAAAATGACCAATTAACTTCCCAAACTTTCATGTGCTTTGGGTGGGTCCACCTCCTAACCAATCCCTCCTTTCTCCAGGATAGACTGACAGGTCTTTCTTGTCAGCACACCCCACTGTGTTACTTTGACTTCTATGGCACATGTGCCTGCCTTTCTGTGGCCCCACACACAATCTAGTACCAGAGGGAGGGAGGCCATTTTTCCTCCATCCAATTATCTTCCTAGTTTTTCATGTGTTCAGTGTAAGAACCTCTCCCTACTGCCATCTTGGGTGAGACTTTTGGTGCTCCAACTGAACGTAAAACAGTCTTGGGCCCATGTGTGGCTTCTACTCCTGCCTCCAAGACCACGTCATCTATGCATATATGACCAGCACATGGGATGCTGTTGCTGAGTCATTCTGTCTACTCATCAGATGCTCTCTGGTGGTGTTGATATCCATACAGAATCTCTACATATTGTGCCTATTCCTGTATATTCATCCACATTCCTGTATCCTTAACCTCCTTATCCCTCACCATCCAATCCTTCCTCTTTCAGATGCTCAATCAACCAGCCAAGACAGTTGCCACTGCTCCTAAGTCAGTATGTGTTCTCACCTCAAACCATTTTTATTTCTGAACAAGGTATACTGCAGAAGGTTTAAGAATGGGAGAAATTCCCCTTAACCCTGTGTTTGACAGTCAACCCTGAGTGGGCTCTAATGCAATCAATACTCATTTTTGTTTTGGACTCACATCCTGGACTGACCCATTCATGATCCAAGGCTGGGATTCCCATTCGGCCATATAAACTGAGAGGTGGGTGGCTCTGGGATCTGGGATACCCACTCATGCATCTTACTTGTAACCTCTGGCCTTAGTGATGCCTAATTCCTGAAATACCACTTCCTTTACAATGGACCCTTAAAATGGAAAAAAAGTAAATTAGTAGCTGGAATATAGTATGAATTGGCTGAACTATCTGCCATATTTTGACTGAATGAATGGTGTCCATATCTGAAATATTCCACATATTTTTTTTGCCCATTTCATGATTAACTAGTTTGAATATCTCAAGACCACTTTACATGCCTAACCGGGGTGGTTGCACTATAATGATGGAGGTGTTCAAGCATTCAGCCATGAGACACCTGTATAAGAACATTTAAGGGGTGTTGGAGTAACCATGTTATGCATGCTGTGAAATCATTCATTAGGTCAGTGTATTCATTTTTGTTTAGTATTTCCTATTTCAATCTAAACTACCAAACTTTTTCCTATGTTAAGCATTATATTCTTGAATTGGGCTTTCATTCTATACAGCTGTCTCTCAGTATCTAAGGATAATTGGTTCCAGGACCTCCCACAGACATCAAACTCAAAGGTTTTGGAAGTCTCTTTTATGAAATGGTATAATATTTGCATATCACCTGTGCACATTCTTCTGTGTACTTTAAATCATCGCTGGATTATTTATAATACCTAATATGATGTAAATGCTATGTAGGTAATTGTTATACTGTATTGTTTAGGTAATAATGTTAAGAAAAAAGTTTCTGCATGTTCAGTACATCACAGGCCTAACTACATAGTACATGTCAAAAACAACATAAGTTTTCTTTTTCCTAATATGTTTGGTCTGTGGTTGGTTGGATGAGCCGTAGGTGGTATATTTATATTATATAATGTTTTAGAACACTTTAAATGTAATCTCTATTTTCTAACATTTTTGTATCTTGATAAAATTTCAAACACAGTATTAGACAAGAAAGAATAATTTTTCATTGAGAGAAATTTCTAATTCAAAGAGATTTTCTAAACTTAAATTTATTAGAATAAACAGTAGTTAATAACATTATATTTCAGTTCAGGCATACAATTTTATAGTACATCATCTATATATTCCATTCTGCGGTCACCTCCCAAAGTCTAGTCTCCTTCCATCAAGACATATTTTAGCCTCTGTACCTCCTCACCCCGCCTACCTTCCCTCCGATAACCACTGTTCTGTTGTCTGTATCTATGAGTTTATTTGTTTGGTTTGTTCATTTGCTGCTTTTTGTTTTATAACTCACATATGAGGGAATCATAGTTCCTGTCTTTTTCTGTCTGACTTACTTCACTTGGCATAATGCTCTCAAGATCCATTCATCTCACCAAAAATGATAATATTTTATCTTTTTTAATTAAAATAAAAAGTAAATTTGAAGAAATTTTATGCTAATAATGAATTGTATAAATGTTTTATAGAACTTTCTAAGGATATATATGCAAAATTTACAGTGAAGAATTATGTGTGCACAAAGAAACTGAAGATCTACAACTCTTCATAAGAGGGAATTTTTAGAAATAAATAATATATTCATGCAAGAGAATATATTCAACACTTTGTTGTATTTTGTTGCATTTTACAGACTATAAGCTCATTATAAAAATATAGTACATATGTGAATTACAGTATAGAAAACTCTGCAACATATGCTTTTAAGTAAAAAAGCAAGATATAAAGCAACAAGATGTAGAATCGTCCTTCCTTGTAAATAAAACTTTCGGGGAGTTTATACAAAAATTTTGTTACTATTTCCTGGGGAAAGAAATTAGAAGTTGGAAGGGAGAACATACCATTCACTTTTTATTTTTTGACCTTCTTTACTATTTGAGTTTTATCTTGTACATATTGTTTTTACTGTAAAAGTTAGTTTTTAAAATACTGTTTTATGCCCTGGCTGGTGTAGCTCAGTGGATTGAGCGTGGGCTGGGAACCAGAGGGTCCCAGTTTGATTCCCAGTCAGGACACATGCCTGGGTTGCAGGCCAGGTCCCCAGTGAGGGCCATGTGAGAGGCAACCATACATTGCTGTTTCTCTCCCTCTCTTCCTCCCTTCCCCTCTCTCTAAAAATAAATAAAAATAAAATCTTTAAAAAAATACTGTTTTATTATTCCATTATCTCAAGAAATAAAAATTTTAATATAAACGTCCCTATAGACATTAAGGGATGAGAGTCTAGAGTGTCATCTACAAATACTTGTAATTTTGTATTTGTTTCTCAGGTCATTCATATTTGATCTTCTCTGCAAGAGCAACTTTCCAAAAGAATCAGTAAGACGTCATCAGTATTTCAATACTAAACATGCATCCAAAATTTCCCCAATTCGCATACTATTGTTCGGTCAGGCTTAAGAATCTCATGCAACAACATTCTGCTTGTGATTAACACCTATAATCTTTTCCCATAGCAACAATAATGTATCACATGCTGGAGGAAGCTTGACTGGAAACCAAATATTATTAGAAACCAACTGGTGGGACTTTAAAAAGTCAAACCAAAAACCAGTAGCTACTGCCCAGGCTTGGCGTGCATGGAAGGGTGTCGTGTGCCCTCTTTACTGCCTGTGCGATAAACATGCATGCTGGCCAGTGACTAATTCTTGATATCCATATTAGCATATATATTTTTCACCAGGTAAGATTTTATCAAAATCAAAACAAAGAGGGCCTTTTTACTGGGTTTTATATGCATTTAAAATGGTATAGAAAATAAAACCTGGCATCATGCATCTGTTTACCTAATTGCGTAGTGACTGCAGAGTAGTGGTCTTGCGGGGTGTCTTGCTCTGCCCCGGGGGCTGCTCTCTAGGACGCACATCTTATTTATTATTTTACTACCATTGTCTTGAAAGCAACCACTATGTTATTAATTTCCCGTACATGATTTTGGTTTTTCCATGTTGCCTCGATATGAGTGTTGCATCCATGCAGAATGTTCAATTAAATTAGAACTATTTCCAGTGGTTCATATTATTAATAGTTTAGGAATTTGGATCCCCTTTGAAAAGGGCAAAGCTTAAGCCTCGCTTTAAAACTGCATATATTTAAAATATGCAAATTTTGTAAAATTTTATAAGATGTCAGCAGGTATATGTATGTACTTTAAAAGCAATAGGATCTCTGTGACATCTTGGCATCTCAGTTACTATATATGGGAGAACATAAATTCTTTTGCATGGCATATGCGACCTTGGTGATTTAACTTTGCCCAACTGGCCAGCAGTTTTCAGCTAAGATTTATTCTGCCCTCCGGGAGACGTATGGAAGGGTCTGGAGACATCTTTATTCTCACAATTGTGGTGATAGAATGTGCTACCAGCATCTAGTGGATGGACACCAGGGACTCTGCTAAACACCTGCAAAGAATGCACAGGACAGCCCCCAAAACCAAATAATCAGATCTGAAATATCAGTGGTAGCAAGGTTGAGATGACCTGGACTACTTTTGACTCCTGCTACTTTTCACATCTCATTCAGCCCCCTTTCCACACAAAACCACTTGCCATTCCCATGAAAATATCCTCCTTCTACAATGCTCTTTCCCCTTGACCACATGGTCAGTTATGTTTGTTTACTTTTGAATGACTCCTCATCAGTAGAGTACAAAAATTCTACTGTGAATGCCTCCATGGTAGGATCTGATTATAATATTTAACAACATATGTATCTTGCCCACCTTATTTGGAGCTCCTTCAGGGCTGCTAAAACCCTAGTGTCTGGGAGAAGGTAACCACTCAGTAACTAGCAGTTGAATGCTAGCTGAATAAGGACAAACTTTTAAAGGTTAAAATATTTTTGGATTTTAGTTGATGTTTTCATGACAGAAGGCTGAAAATGCCTTAAGCCAATTGCACTTGTAATGGATGCAGGAAGTTGACTATTATGAATTTTGGGGGGAAATAAAATTTCAGTCACAACAAAGAAGTACTCAGTGAGTTAATTCAGAACTGTGCAGTTGCAGGTGTTTTCATTATGCAGTAGATGTAAAATACAGCAATTGAATGGTGCTTTAGTAGCACAGAGATGATACAACAAGTCATAGAATCTTAATTGCCTTCAAGTCTTTCAAGCATTCTACTATCCTGTAGTCATTGCAGCCAGACTCCTGCTTAATTGTTCCCCGTCTCTGCAGAACACAGGAACCCGGGGAGTGTCTCTAGGACTGAAAGTTTTTAAATTCCAACAAGTTTGTGGAGGTGTAACTCAAACTCATTCTCTCTATTGCAGAAGTCCAGCTTACTGCAACCTCTTAGGGTGGGGAGCTCCGAAAGTGGGTGATGGTAAGGTGGAATGAAGGAGTCAACACTCTTCTTTTTGGTGCCTTTAGTTCAGTTTATTGAAAATGAGAGACCAGCTTTCTTGCTAGTCTCTCGGCCTCCAAAACTGACTAACTCTCTGAACAAAGGAACTATCTCTATTTTTAAAGACAAGGCATTTTTTTTACAACAGTAGTGATAAAAAGCAGACACACATATTTCACAATTAGTAAAGAACAGCTGCAAGTCACAAATCACTAAGAAATAACATGCTGAGCAATTAAAAAGACTACAAATTCTACTCATGTTAAACAAATGGGTATTCTGATAAGGAATCATCATCAAACAGCTAGAAATAATATTAGTACTATTTTAAGCACTAATAATTGGCTAGACATATATATATATATTTTCTTAGGTCCTAGACAACTCTAAATTAGTAATTAGAAATATATGTAGAGGTAAGTATTTGTGCTTAGGAAATTTGAGAGAGAGAGATGTCATCTAATTCAAGGTACTTCTAACCCAATTAGCTGTTCTTTGAAGTATAAACATTTGCCAGTGTCCTTGGAATCCTAAGCAACAGATGGTCCTTATCTACAACTTTCTGAAGTATAAATCCTAACTAACGTTTATGGCTATTCACTAAACTTCCTAGCCATTAAAATCTTTTCCTATATCTCTGGTCTAAAGAAGAACGATAAATTGCTGAATTTCAGGGAGAATGGTTTAAAGTGTTTCTAGTAATGACTTCTCCCAGGCCTCTCTCATCAATTAACAGACTGCTTTGCTTTTTGCCTTGAGGCGCTTGGCTTGCTAAATGGCTAATCACTCCTTAACCCTTTCCTGTGTGGGGATGACCAAGATGATCCAGCTTCCAACATTTTACAATCCATTAGAATTGTTCTAACTCTCAGGAGTGCTAAAGCAAGCCAGCACAGAGTGAGACTTGCAGGTGGACTGCCCATGGTCGCCTCCTGCTATGCAACCCTTTCATGTGAGGGGAATAGGCCAGCAGTTAGAAGTCTTTGTTTTTAGAGGTCAAATAAGCATTGCCACATCTACACCATGCAAGCCACAAGCCAGACTTGTGGGAACTGCCCCTGGTCGCCTGCCACTGTGCTGCGGCATCCTGCCCACATCCGACTGTGCAGAGAAATGGGTGGGGCTAGTTCCCCACAAATCAGTGCTCATGGATCTGGTGTAGCATGGCTTCCAACACTCTATTCCTTATGCCTTGCCCCCCCACCATGCATCAACACTGTGGTCCTCAGTTTCCACATTGCTCTGTGAAGTGCCATCACCTCTTCAAACCATCCGGTTGCCCTTTGCACTAGAGTACATTCACTCATATGATATGTGCAGTGATGCAGTGCAACAGTTTCCAGTTTCTCCAGTTCAGGGATCCATCTTCAGTTTCCATCACAATACTGTAAACATTGGACTTGTCAGAACGCTTGTCTGATTTCAGGCTTAACTGTTTGTCAACTGAATGACTCTTTGCATATCATTTACTACCTTGGTCTTTACTTTCCTTCTCTGGAAAGTGAGGCATTGAGACAAATGATCTCTAAGCTTCCTCAAAGGTCTAACCTCCTATAATTCTATGATTAGTATTGAAAAAGGAAGTATCTGCTCAAATTTTGCATGTGTACACAAGGGTTTGGTCACAGCATGACTCTAAGCCTTGTTCTTCAAACAGCTCATCATCAGACCTTTCTGTGAACAAGGTTAATTTCCTTTTAATAAATTTTTGTTGTTAAGTGAATTTACAGAAATGTTAGAACTTTTTTTTTGAGGGACTCTTCACACACTTAAATGAATTTGCATTCCTTTAGTGATGGGCACCAACAGGCACTTGTCAGTTGATAACCAATCGAAAAAAACACCTTCAGTTACTTAGAAGAAACTTACCTTATATCTAGGCCCTGCAGTGCACATTCAGGGAGTCTGGCTAATCAACAAAGGGAAACTGCCCACTCTTGCCTGAATAGTTAATAAATTCAAACTCCATATAAGCCTATTTTGGGCTTTGGTTATACTTCTACAGCACAGGGTTAAGAAATATTAAGCTCAATGCATAGGAAGCTATGCATTTCCTATATTAGGACATTAGTAATCCATAATTAACCTTTTATTCTTTGCCGACTATCCTGACTTAAGGAAACAGTAAACTTTGGGAATGGACCTGGAACTCCTCAGCATAGATTCTAACCTGAGGTTAGATTTTCATCAAAGCAAATGCCTGTCAATTGTCCCTATTGTATAGAATTCATGATCAGAATTTAAAACACACCACCTCGTCCCTACCTATTCTCTTGACTTGCATAAAAAGACATTTGACCTCTTTAAATTTAAAGATTAATTGATGGTTTATCCCTTAAATCATGCCTGGTCAAGTTTTCCATATATACATACCTAAATATACACACATAGCCACTTTTGAAGGAGAAGAAATTATTCATTAAATGACATCTTAAATAATTAAAAATAGACACATAAGGATATCTTACTGAATGTTCCATAATATGTATTCAAAGGCAGCCACATAAATATTTAACAATCTCTTTTAAAGAATATTATTACATTTAGGTTAGCCTCCTTAGAAAGTTTGTAAGAATTCAAATAAGAGACCTAGTTTTAATATGCGAAATATCTGAGTGTTTTTCAGTGGTAATTTGTAGTTTTATAAAGTAGCTATCTACCAAAGATATACTTCCCAATACTGTTTTTCAGCAAATGCAATTTAGTATGACTTGAATATTCTCCTGTTTTTATAATGGCTTTATTTGGAGAAACAATTATTTGAGAATAAAGCCAGATCTAAGCAGGAATCAGTAAGCATCTTTAGGGCTGAGCACTGTGCACCAGCCAGAGCCCAGAATATCTTCCAGATGTAACTAGCCAATACTGTGAAAAAGTACAAAATAATACAGAACATGCACCATTTCAACATATGACCAAATAGAGAGAAATGACCAATCTAGATATCAAAGAGTCAACAGGTCATCTTTCAAGCCAGGAAAAGGATGCACACCAATTAGTGTGAGAATAAGAAGGACAATTTTATTCTTAGACTTTGTCAATAATGCATACCTCAATTTCAAAAAAAATTTCCTTTCACACTCACACATCAAATGTAAAAGTTGTGAATCATCATGAAGTTTTACTGAGAATATCCAACACGTAGTAACTGAACAGGCTGCTGGCCCACTCGCGATAGAACACTTTGACAGCCAGCTGTGTACGGCTGCAGAACAAATCAAGAAATACAATTTTGATTCAGGCTATAAATCGTCCATAAGTGCAAGATTGATTATGTGGTGTTAATTTTTGGCTAGTTGTTTTATTTGTTTTGTTTTTTGATTCAGTATAGATAAAGACTGAAGTAAATTAAATTCAGTAAATTTGACTTAAATAGGTACAATCAGCAAATAATAACCTCCAGAACGAACCTTAGCTTTCAAGGCTAATTTTGATGCTTTTATTGCAACCAAGGGAAGAGTAGCATCTTCAAACAGGAAGAACCAAAGATATTTCCCTATGTCTGCTGTGTAGTTGTAATCGTTTTCTTCCTTTCCTGTGTTTTCCTCATTATCACATTCTCAAAATATGACATTTAGTTTTTATGATCCACTGAACCAGCTAGTTGGAAGACTGCAAATATTAATAAAATAAAGTTATGACCTAATTTTCTTTTCCATATCATCCTACATATCACACGGAAAACTTTAGAATGTGTGTGTACGTACACATAATTTTGTGTTTTCTAAGCTTTAGAAGTAGTGTATTTGCAGTTGTTAAAACTTTGCTTATTTTAATCTGTAAACTTCTTTCTTATTTGTGTATAGTGAGTATAATAAATTTTTGATGTTCAAGTTTTGTATGATTAAATGTAATCATTAATTAATTGTTTGAATATTAATAATCCACAGCAACACGGCCATAAAACAAGCTATTCTTATTAACAATGTAAGCCTACATTTATAACTTTAACTCTGTAAGGATGATTATCTTTTCATAATGAAAATAAATTCTTCACAACTGAAAGTGAAAGAATAGACACTTTCATTTAATAAACTCTGCATATCTTAATGTTCAAACACTTAAATAAACCATGAAAATAGCAATCTCTTAATTTGTTCCTCACATTTGAACCTGAGATTGTTAGATGATTGAGCATTTGTCTGTTTGTTTGTTTACAAAGCATTATTTTAATTTAAAGTGAAATTCGACCAAAATAACAACATTTTCAATAAAGGAATGATTTTTTTTTTGTTTGAACTTTGCCAGTTGCTTACCTCCATGTAGTTTAAAAATTTAAATATATAAAATGCAAACTGCTCAAGGTTTATACATTTGCTACCTAGGAAGATAATGTAAAATTTAATAATGAGGCATAAAAAATACTTAACCCAGCTACACAGGAATATAAAAAAATTGGCTCCAAATACATCAGTGAAACAGAAATGGAAAGAATCAGTTAAAATAATGTAACCTTTTAGCTCAGGCACACTTTTTGTAAAGTAATTTTAACATGATTATTCCTGGTCCCTCCCCATGAAATAACTTATCTATATTCATTGAAAGAAAAGCCAACTGCATTATCTGCAGGGCCCTAGTGGATTCATATTTATTTTTCCATTTTATTTTTAGGCCTATTGATCTTTTTTGTTCTTCGCAAGTGTATTTTTTAAAAAATAACAGAACAGGGCAACAGGACAATGTTAAAATGCAACAGTATGCTGTACTGAATTTGCTGTTTCACTTTAAAACTCATGAAGACAAATAATTATATTTCCAAAGGAAACGATTTACCTAAATTTAGCTGTATAAAATGAGTTATTGATCAATGGAGGTCACACTCCTTCTCTGATTCCAGAATGGTCAGACCCCGTGTAAAGTGTTGCTTATATCTCTTGGTTTTCCATTTTCATATAGATATTTACAAGCCAGGGCTGTTCAGAGTAAAAAGAGAGAGAGAGCAACTGTGGCTTAGTAAGCATGGCTCATAAAGGATGGTTAAAGCAAGTGAATATGTGCCCCTCGGAGATAGTATCAATAAGAGGAGACTTAGATAAGTTTCTTCCAACATGTGAAAGGCTACCGTGGAGCAGAGTGAGTGGATTTCTTTCTCCTTCGATGGCCAAACCTAGGATCCCTAAGTGGACAAAAGTCAGAATAATGATGAGTGTTCTATCGGTGGTGTCTAAGAAGAAGGGCAGGTCAGGGGGAGGGATGGTTTTATTTTCTTTTGTTTGTTTTCATCTTTCCCTCAACTTTATTGAGATACAATTGACAAATAAAAATTGTATGCATCTACTGTGTACAATGTAGTGTTGACATAGGTATACATTGTGAAATAATTATACCACCAAGTTGATGAACATATCTATCCCTCACCTGGTATCATTATTGTGTGTAGTGTGTGTGTAAGATTTATTCTCTTAGCAAATTTTAAATATAGGATACAGTAGTTTTTTGTACAGAATTCCTGTCATGGGTGGGATAAAGAGTATTTCCCAGATGAACCCTTTTCCAACTTTTAATTTATACATCTAGAATTGTATTGAGATATAAAAAATAAGTGTGTGCTGAATTGCTTCTTTTGCAAGCCTCACTTTGTTGACCAGAGCATTGGCTTACGAAGAGAAGTGAACCCACCCCATGGGGTATGCAATACAACCCATTGAGATGAAGCAAGAAAGCATGAGAACTCCAGTTGGTGTTATTTTACCTACTTTCATATCTTTATATAGTTTAACAATCAATATAAGATTAGTGCAGTTAAACATGATTATTATTTATAAATAAATGTTTAACATTTACAAATATCAAATAAAAATAGAATTTTTATTGATAAGTTTGTGTTATAAAAGAAAACATTTGGGACCGCTGCAATGAAGGAATGGAGCAGAGGAAAGTTAGCTTAAAATAAGTGCACTGGAATTTCACGTATCTATGACAAAAGTAGAATGTAATTCAGACAACCTTTGGATTCAAGTTTATGTGAATAAGGCAAGGCTCAGACTAAAAGCTGAGAGTATACTGGAAAGAAAGGGCCTGTTAGCTGTATTAATGTTCATATATTGTGACAAAATTAATTGTGTATGTAAATGAGGATACAGTAATAATGGCACCATAGATGAAGCACTACTCTCTCACATCTCGGCTTATTCTACATTTAACCCAAGGTTTTAACCACAATTATTTTAGTGGTTTGGGCTTATTACCTGCTAGACATCAGTTCAAAGCGCATAGTTTATCACAATTAGGATTAATTGGCTATCTTAGCCTTTGTTCAGTAGATGCCAAGAATGGAGACAGCATGGACAACAATTCTCATCTCAATACTGAAAAAGGACAGTTTTAGGTCATTTCCTCCTAAGTTCTGTGATGGATGTGATTTAATTTCATTCTCAGGACTTATACAGAGGGCACCCATACCGTACAATGCCATCTTATTGAGAAGCATTTCTTTTGTCTTATTGAGAAGCATTTCTATTTCTAACAACTGTGTCAAGAGCACTCAATATTAAAAACTAAATATAATAGTTTCTTCTTCTTTTAATAGTCTCTAGGTGAAGATGCTAAGTATTGGAAAGGATATTTTGGAAATAATCAGCTAAAATGTTCATTACTTTTTTATCTTTATCAAATAGAAATTTTCTCAGTATCCAATATAAAGCCAGGAGTGACATTTATTTATATAAACTGGATCACACTGCTACAGTCATATTCCATTTTGAATATGCCTTGCTTGACTGGAGTCTCCTGACTGACATTGGAAACTGTGGGTCTCTGTGTGTGTGAGAGGTGAGAGAGAGGGCGGGAGAGAGAGAGAGAGAGGAGAGGGAGAGGGAGGAGAAAGGAGAGAGGAGAGAGGAAGGGGGAGGAGGAGAGAGGAGAGTACTGGAGAAGGATGAGGGAGAAAAACAGCTGGGGTAAAAAAAGTACTGTGATCTATAGTGACAATGATACTGAATTTTTTATTGTATTTATGATTACCAAGTGTTCTAGAGAAACTTGGTAAGAGTAACCAAAAAACAAATTATCGCATGAGAGCAATGGATTCTCCTCATCCACAGGGAAACAGGTTTTTTTTTTTTTTTTAAGTCACTCCTTGATTAATAGATCTACCACCATCATAGACAAAAAAAATCATCTTCTCCTTCAGGCTACGTGAAACAAAATACTAACATTAAGTGTATAAAAGTAAATTCATTGGAAATAAGCTGAGGGGAAAAAATGGCAAAATAACTGAAAAGCCAGAAAGTCAGAATCAACACCATTGAATAAATGTTATCCAATGGCTATGACAGATATTGTTGCTAAACCAGAAGAATGATGTTAAAATACTAAGCTCTTTGATATGTTTCGTTTTACTTGTTTATGTGCTGATTTTTGTGGGGACATGTAGACTAGACTGTGACAAAGAGCTAGTCACATTAAGATCTGTGTGGAGCGAAGATGGTGATTATATTCAAAGGCTATTTGTATCTAGTTGTTATCAGAAAATAAGTTTTATTCACTTGTGGTCTTAATTTAGACTTCAGTTCTCTGACTATAAAAATGACAATAATATAAATAAGATTACAGAGCATGAAATGAATTGGCAAGTGCAATGTCATCTACAGAAAGTATTATTGTAAGTACTAAGTTTTCCTGTGGCTGTGCTAGAAAATATAAGCATGTAAGAGTCTTGATTCAATATATGTGATGATTTTTACATTATTTAAGGTGAATGACATTATGTGGGTAAACAAAGAACCATGATTTTTTGTTATAGCTTAAAAGCTGAAAATCTACTGATGTAGGTTAAAATAAATGGTCTCCTTTTTAAAACTGAAAATCTTGGCAATGGCAATGCATTTTTTTTCCATTAGGTAAAAATCCATGTAGTGAGGATCTTATTTTATGAAAACATGCTCAGAGAATTATTGAATTATTGTTACTGTGTTATTCTTCTAGTAGGACTAATGAGCACATGGGTGGAGAGAGGGGGTGTGTCTTGTCATGGATTGGAATATATGAGTAAGACTGAGAATTTATTGCAAATCATCGTGTTTCAGGACTACTTAATGACATGGAAGCCAATGGTATTCTCTGTAATTATTGGCTATGGCACTTAAATATCTCTATAAATACAATCATCCCACTTGACAACCCACAAATTATCAGGATGTATCGATCTACCTCTGTCTACCAACCTGTAACTATTTACAATAGATTGTTTTTTATCTTAAAATCAAACATACATGGTCATCTTAGCACTATCATGTGTATTGAAAGGAAGTTTATAAAGTTTTAAACTTTAGCTCTGCAGGTGGCTCAGTCACATCCTGAGACATGCACATCCGATATTCATGTTGGGCACATTGAGAAACAATGAATATTTAATTTTAATAAGCATGAATGTCCTTGCTGTCTAGAAATAACCACTCTAAAGATGTTGAGTGCCTGCAAATAGCATTGATTTTTCAGTATGAGCTGCCCCGCCACTGACATATGTGTACTGGCACTTGTCAGTTAAAAGGAGAATTTTAGATGAAACACTTGAAACAAAGAAAGGTACTACTGGCTGAAATGTAAACACATTCAAAATACAAATAGTGTTGCTCGAGATTTTACAATGATGCTAAATGCTTACAGAAAATAAGTGGAAAATGAATAGTTTATACTTACCCCACTTACACTTCAGAGAAGCCCTGACAATTATAAAATGCTCATTAAAAAAAGCGCATCAGTAGAACACTATGATGACACTGAAGTTCCAGAGTTCCCTTTTGGTATTTTTTGTTTTATTCTCTTAGAAATTAGCAATATTTCTATTACTTAGAAAAGCAAGGCTGACTATAAAAAAAGAATAAAGAAAAAGGTAACTGCTGATCCCAACCTTCAGAATTAATAATGTTAAGTTGGTTAGTATTCTCGCAGACTTTTGTATGTATTTACGAGGTCTGATCAGAAGGTGTGCAGCCAGGGAGTATGCAAAACAGAGACATCTATTGAAGAAGATACACGATACAAGAAACATTGTACACAGGACAATGGTGGCACCTCGGTCCCCTTCAAAGTAGGCACCCTGGGACCTCACACAGTTCTCCCAATCACCACCATCTGCCCCGTTGTATTTTCCTAAATCTGATCGAAGGTCTGAAATCTTTTCCCTTTCAAAGGTGATTTTAGCTTTGGGAAAAGCCAGAAGTCACAGGGTGCCAAATCTGGGCTGTAAGGGAGCTGAGTCACCGGGGTGATTTGATGTTTTGCCAAAAAACAGGGTAAGACATGATGCATGAAGAGGCACATTGTTGTGATGAAGCTGCCAATCACCAGTTGCCCATAGCTACAGCCTTCTGAATCATCTGAATAGTTTCTGTGGAGGAGTGTTCAAGCTTAATGCAAAATTTGATGCAGTTGCTCTACTTGCTCAGTCATTTTGAATGTGACGGCCACACAGTACACATGCTCACTCAGCAGCATCCACCACCCCCACTGACCAGTACAGTGAAGTTGTCATTGTTCATGCATGTGTATTCCAGTCCTTGGCTGCCAGGTTACATCAATGTCGCACCAGACATTCTCATTATATTAACAATTACTGAACTTTTTTCTGGACAGATGGTTGCTGATACAAATATACGCACAAACATATAAACAAAGATATAGTGTAACAGACATCCCTTCAGCCTAACAGCCTCCTTGGCTAAAAGCCTTCTGAGATTGCCTTAATACTCTAAAAATAAAATGAAAGCTCCATTTCCCATAGTAAAGTCTGGACAAACTGGCCACCACATTTCTTTTCCGTGAGTGCAGCATAGCGATGTAGCAGAGGGTGGTGAATGGGTGCAGACACTGTAACAAAAGCAGCATCAGGGATTATTTTATATGATAAAGATTTGTTGCTGTTGTTCTTTCAAGTATACCCATACACATATACACAGTTTTAAAATTATATTGCTTTTCTTTTCCTGTTTTTTGCTTAATGCCCTTGATGCATTTTGGATAATTTTAATGTGACCACACTTAAAACTTGTTCTCTCTCACCTATTAATAATGTCCAATTTGACTTAATGTACCAAAAATGATTTTTACTTTTTCTTTTTGGTGATCATTCCATTATTCCTGGGTTTTTGTTATTGAATACAACTCTTTACCAATTCATTCTTCTACCTCTGTAGAATTCAGCTGTCATGGAATATGCACAATTTAAATATTTTTAGATATCAAGAGTCTCGTTTCTGTGTGCACTTATCAGCACAGGATTTGATCAATTTGGTTGATCTGATATATGGATATTTTAGTGTTACTTTAGAATTCTTAGTGAATAACTTTGCATATGGTAACTGACCATTTGCCTGATGGTGTTTTTGCCCATTTCTCCTATAGGTTGTCTGTTTTATTGATTTATAAACTGTTTTATACATTGTTCATGTTAGATACTTGATTCTAAATTTTGTTGTTTTATTTTAAGCTCAATATTTTATATCAGTTTTGTGATATGATATACATTTATGTTAGACATGTTCTCTCTGCTTAAATATTATAGAAACATTTCTTCTCTGTTTTTAATTGTACTTAATTGGTTTATTGGTTAGTTCTTAGATCTTTAATCTCTTTTATTTACTGTGGTCTGTGGTATAAAAAGGGCTGTTTGGATCTATACATGTAAAGCATTTAGGAAATTACCTGGGATCTTGGAAGCTCTCATGGTGTTTTCTTCCATTTCATTTACCTGCTGGATTAGGTAACTTGCAACTCCTTGTAGTACCCTCTCTGGGCATATTGCCTCCACTGGATGTAGGGTTGTATATTAGAGTGGCAGTGACTGAAAATAGGCACCTAGATTCTAGATCTTTCTCAGCCCTTGCTGTTTAATTAGTAATCCTACTAAAGTAACTGGATATTCTCAGTCCCTGACTGAAAAGCCAAGAATCAATCTCCATGCCAGTTTTTCAAATTATCTTTTTGCAAATGCTGGTTACATGAGGGGTTTATTTATTTTAAGAATAAGTGAAATAAGTTAAAGAAATGCTGGGTTAAAGAAAGGTAAACAAGTGGGTGTGCAGGAGAGAGAGTTTTAACGCAGGCCTCCCAATTCCACGTGTTCTGAATCTACACCACATGCCGCATTGGATTCCTGAGTCCCCTTTCTTCTCTTCATTCTAGGAATGTCAGATATGCTGAGTCTAAGCCATGCTATGGCATGAAATCTTGAATTCTCAAGTTTACACTATCAACACCCAGTTTGAACAATTGCCTTCTTTCTTGCTATGGCCCTACATGCTTCTGTATTAATGAAGTGTAAATTACATCCATTATCAAATGCCAAGCAAGGTGTTGAGCATATACATACATAAGACCCGGTGTCTTTTTTCGAGCCCCAAGAAAGCCTGCAATATATGAGAAGCACAATTTATTTGTTAATTTCAGAACCAAATCTGCTTTGTTGAATCAGTTATTCAGTAAACTGTGTGCATGAAAGTCGCATAATTTTTTGTTATTGCAAGGTGTTAAAGATATCACCTCTGTTGCTTTTTAGAAAATTACTTCTTTTGCAGTATAAGATGTATTTATGCTTTTGATAGCCTTTAAATTGGGACATTAAGTTGCTTCTGTGTCATATTTGCTTAAAATAATTCTATATTCAGAGCTCTGTATTTGCTATGGCTTATGTAGATTTATTGCATACATTCCTAAGGTAATTTATTGGAAAACTAAAGCGTGCAATTTATTGAAATATTAGGGTCATTTAAAAATTAAGTAAGCCATATAATCAAGGAACCATTCTGCAGAGCTGTTCTGTGACTAAAGTATTTTAAGATACAATATAAAACAACCAAAGAAAATCTAAATAAATGGGTGCAGCAAGTATACCATTTTTGCTATTGTTGAAACTCTAGCAGGATGGGTACCTGCTGTAGATGGAAAGTGTACGATGCACATTTTGCGCTCCTCCAAAGAAGCTGAAGCAGGGGTTTGGGTGGAGGGAGTAGCTAAAGGACTTCTACTCTTAATCCGCTGTGGGCTCTCTGTATCATTCATTGCAACCACACGAGCCATCAAAGGAATTCATACGTATCTGTACTACGCTCATTATCATTAAAAGGATTTAATTGCGCTTACATTTAAAGTAACCTACTCTGCAGGAAGAAACATAGAAATAAGTAGAAACAAATACATATAATTTAGAGTGCTGATACTCTCAGATAGCATGAAAAACAAAACTGTAGAACTGTAATGTTTTAAAGTGATCTTCCCTTGATACAATATCTAGACAGCACAATATAGCATTTAAAACTGTAGATTCCCATGGAATTTGGTCATTCCAACCTCAAAGCTGAGGACTAGAAACAAATGTGGGAACTCGACCCTCACAGCGGCCTATCAGGAACATGTTTTGAAACTCTGAGCACAGTCCCAAGTGATCAAATGCTGATAAAGGGCCAGGCAGGCCCTCCTTGCCCTGAGTTTCTTACCAGTGCAGGGACTAAAAGAGTTCTTTCTATAAGTCCCTGTGACTTCTGACTCAAACCTCTGGGTCTCCGCAATTTAATGATCTGCAGTAAATTTTAACTAACTTTCTAGTTTTTGATCACCAAAAGCAAGTATATTGTGGAAAATTAATATTTTCTTGCTAATATATGTTTTAAAAGTTATTCTAAACTACTTTCTAGGCCACTGAAATGATAGAAGAAGGAGTTTTCAGAGGCAAGTAAAGAATAAATCAGCCCAGACCTTGGTGGACTGATTGGCTTAGAGAGTGACTTCAGTGGTCTGACCAAAGTCACAAAACAGCCAGTGCCTGGTCCCGCGGCTTACCCGCATCCTTGAACAGCAACTTGCTGATGCACTGTCAGGGAATTGCATTAGCACATTTACATTAAAATGTGACATGATATCAAAAGATATGAGATTGCAAATCTTTGGCATACTATCTGGGAAAAAATCCGATGATAAGTGTCATGTTAAAAGTCTTGTTCTGTCATGGTTATAAGTAGAGCAGTAATTGCAAATGACAGCTGAAAGAGGATAGTAAAAAATATCTTGACACTTAGTGATGATATTGTTATCTATATTCTGAGTAATTTTACTTACAACAGGAATTGTTCTGTAAGTTTTTTTATGATCCAGGTTTTTATTATGAAATGATATTCAAGTTGAATTTTATGTTCCTTGTGATTTTTTTACCTTGATGTTAATATTGCTTTATCAGTTTTTATACAATTGGTATAACATTTTCATCTGTTCAATGTAAAATTCCCTAGGTCATTTTGCTAAAGTATATCTCCTACAAATAGTATGTAGTTGAATTTTATATTATTATTTTGAGGAATCTCCGTCTTTCAAGAGGCAAGTTTGGGAGCTATATAGTCTATCTGGTCTTTCTAGGTTTACTACTAATTACATCAACACATGTAACAGAACTGTGGTAGATCAGCATCACCACATTCCTACTAAATAATATGAGAAACGTAGAGTTTTCTAACCTTAACTTTATCATATACAACCTTGTATTATTATTGAGTTTCCTAGTTTCCTTTTTAAAACCTTTCATATTAGTCAATGTTGGTTATGCAATACATGTTTATTTACCTTAATAAGTAAATTGAATGATTTAATTGTTCACACTTTGTGCATTCTCTCCTTTCATTTTGAGTTTAATTTTCCTTTTTTAAAGATTTTATTTATTTATTTTTAGAGAGAGGGGAATGGAAAGAGAAAGAGAGGGAGAGAAACATCAATATCTGGTCTCCTCTTGTGTGTCCCCAAATGGGGACCTGGACCACAACCCAGGCATGTGCCCTGACTGGGAATTGAACAAGCGACCCTTTGGTTTGCAGGCCAGCACTCAATCCACTGAGCTACACCTTTTCTTCTTACTAAAGTACATCTTGTAGATATTTTTTAAACATGGGTCTGTATATAAGAGGTAATATATTTTTGTCTTTGAAGATGTCTTTAGTTAGCCTTTATCTTTCCAATGCTAATTGTGTAGGGTATGGAAGTCAGAACCGATAGATTAAAAACTCTTTCACTTGACACTATTAAGACATTTCATTACATTGTTCTTGCTGATGAGAAACCTGCTATTAGTATGTTCTTCATTTATTTTTGTTATTGTTGTTTAGTTCTTTATAGATAATATACTTCTGCTTTAAGATTTTTCTATGTTCTAAAATTTCACCATAATTCTCTCTAAAAGTGATTTATTTTGTTATAGTGCTTGAAACTTGGCATTCTGCTTGAGACTCGTGTCTCTCTTCTGCTTTGGAAAATAATTGCATTGTCTGCATAATTATTGTCTTCTGCTTTTATTCTATCTGTCCTCACAGTCTGAAATTCCTATTAGATGCATATTGGTTCAATTTTTATACTTCTTTTTCACTTTACCATGCTTACTTATTTTCTCCCCCTTTAATTTCCCTTGCTGCATTGTGGGTGGTTCCCTTAGGTTTCTAGTTGGAACTTTTCCATTCTTTCTCAGCAGTGCGTCTTTTAAACTTTTCCACTTAAATTGCATTCAGTATTGGTCACTGAAGAGGGCCATTTATATCAGCTCAGCCTGCTATGATGCTAGATTTAGTTGAATTCTCTATGTTAAGTATTCATACAAGATATGACCTCATGCCAGGCTGAGACAATGTCCAAAGCTTCTGAGAAACAGCAAGAACACTTCTGATTCCTTGATCCATCAAAATCAACCTGACTTAGAAAAATGATGAAAGTGTAAGATGGCACTTCACTGTGAAATTACTGGACATGTACAGAATTTTCTCTAGCGTGCTTAATTGAGTTGTGTTTGTATGCATGTCTGTGTGTGTGTGCAGAAGCATACGTATGTATAGAAAGCTTCATTTCCTTCCAAATTCCAGTCAATAGAGGAAATACGTATTATGCTACTCTATCTTGCTACTTATGCACATTTTACTTACCTTTAACTTTAGATTCTAAGCAGTTAATCTTCTTTTTAATTTCTTTTATGTTTTATCACTTCTGAATTATTTTTAGAGACTTTCTTCACTCTCTGTTTTGCCCCCTTCATTCAAGTTATAAGAAGTAATTTTCCTAAATTATGGCTTTTTGTAGTTAAAATTATATATGCATTTGAAAACTATCACTTTTTAATTAGAATCATTAAAAAATGCTATCATTACCAACCCCTTGAGAATGCATTGAAATTCCATTTGGAATATTGACAATACCTAATTGGCCAATGAATTTACTGAAAGAGTGAATATTTTCACTAAAGTATTTCATAAGGAGCTGTGGGAGAACTAAAGACAAAATTTGAAATGCTACCTCACATTTAGGATTTTACAAGCTAATAGGAAAAAGAACATTAAAAATAAAACCATGAGTTTGAAATGAAAATAAGAGAAAAATTACATAGAATCATCAATATTTACTCACTTAGAAAATGCTCTCAAGCCCCTTTTGGTTTTACAAAGTATTTCTTGTTTCTTCACCCCTCGTTAACTTCAGTAATTTGAATTCTGGACTTTTTGATATTTTTTTTCCATTTTGTTTTGTCTAGCTGCTGGTATTACATGAATATTAAATTATATCAAACAGGCTATGTTGTAAATTTTAAAGGTTTTCAATATGCTCTTCAGGAAAAATCTGTCACTTACAATCTTAGTTCCTTGAGAAGATACATTCTGACTTCTAAAAATTTACTTTTAGAGTTTGGAGCCTGAGAAATTGAGGGAAAGATGCAAGGGAAAGAGAGTGAATACCTGGTGGGGCAAAAGTAGGCTTATAGTTGTGGGCACGTGAAACAGTTGATTCTTGTATTATTGGTTATTAATTATTGCATTATTTCCATATAAACAACTGTAGACCTATGTTTACCCCGCCCTGTGTCTATGATAAGGGAAAACAATATGGTGTTCAAAGAGTCTAAAAGCACATAATTCCAATAAACTCCATCTTTTAATCATTTAAGCTTAACTATGGAGTGTAGTCTTAGTCTCTGGAGAATTTGTTTGAGTTTTTTAACCAGTAGATTTACTAATTTAAATATTAGTACTTAGAAAAAAATAAATGTTTGATAGGCTCAACCTATTTACTTCAAGGTATAAACCTCTCAACCTTTTCCCGAGTAAAAACCTTTCCCATGTCACAAAAGGCTTCGCATTCCCCATGTAAGGCCCCTAATGTACATTTCTTGTTCACACCTTTGTGGTGGCACTTCCAAAACTAAAAACAGTTACAAAGAGACAACAGGAAATACCAGTTTTCTATAACTCAGGTGACTGAGTCCAGTATCTAGAATAAGCAACTTGACAGTTTCACATGATAATCTTTCTTTCATATCAAATTTTTGAAATATTTTGACTTTGTAATACTGTGTACTTATTTAGGACTCTAGAGAAAAGGACTTCGTTTACAAACCATTTCTTAAGAAATATTTGCCATGTTTAAATATCTACCTTTACATATACATCTATGGGTGTCTTTACTGAGTAGTTCACCAAAGAAAATATACAATACAAATATTATAACTTGCATGGATCACAAAATATTCTTGACTTATGACTGATACCTGCCTAATAGAAGTGAACCTTAAGAAGAGAATCTGGAACATTTATTCCATAACTCTGCAAAACAATTTCTCGCTGAACTTCTGTGCCAGAAATGTGAGAAATAAAGTGACTGAGGCCTGTCAGCAAAGGAAATCAGTCAGTGGACTGAAGATGCCTCACACAAGACAGTTGAATCAAGTATAAACTGAATCAGTTACCATTCAAAAGGATGGAGCTTTGGAATAAAGCCAAGATGTAAATCAACTAAATAAAAATATCTGTGTGTGTGTGCACACAGATTCCAGTGACTTACATGATAACCTAAATGTAAAGAGTGTCTCATACACCAACAGAGTGCAAGAAAAGAGAATGTTTAATTATCACCACTACTCTGTAGAAATATTGCAATTTATTTCTACCAATTATGTGCATATACATACACACATTTTGTTGTAACAGGCAAGGTGTGGGTTGGTTGGTTTGTTATTTTGGGAGGTTGTTTGTTCATGTTGGCTCCTCTAGTGCTTCTGGGTTCTAAACCGTCTGACCTGACAATACAGTTGCCCTGTTGGTCCTGTTTTCCATCTGGTCCCATCACATTGCTCCCACCTTGTCTCCTAGTTATTCCCTCCCACATAAAACCTGCGCCAGCCGCCATTTTTCCCATTCTGTCCTGTACATGTTCTACCATCTTCTGTCTCCATGTGCTTAGGTACACCTGCACCCATCCCCCTATTACCTCGGGCAAAGCCTTTCCCCTCCTTCAGCATTTATCTGAGTCTTTTCACTTCTGTGAAGAGAACTTTGTGTTATAGGTCTGCCATGATGCTTTCCTTAACCTGTTCTGCCCAAAATTAACACCCCTCTTTACAAATTCTCATAGCAATTAACTATGAAATTGTACATGCATATAGTGTGGGGGCAAAAGAAGGTTTACAGTTGATCATACGGAAAACAATATAATTGTAAACCTAATTTGTCCACCCTGGCTTAAGAGCTATTATTAAATGCATTATGTAAGAGCTGCTTTGTGATTCAGTGGCTGTTCAAAATGTTATGGCATTTCTAAGTCATTTAAACATTGTAGTTATTTTTATTGTGCTTGAATCCTGAGAAGTTTCAATTCAAAATGCAATATCTATAAATGTATAAAATATCTAGTTAACAATTTGTAACCTCTAAAGGCAGTAAGATTGGTACGGGAAACTGTTTCAATGGTCTTTAACTGGACAATCTCTGAGACCTTAACAAAAATCTCACATTCTTTATTACATATCTAGAACAATGCTAAGAAGTTGTATCACCATTCTTTATTTTTATTGCACAATAGCAATGAACTATCAGCTTTTTAAAAACCTCAACTGTTACTCAGTGAAAGTGCAAATAATGACCCTTAATTTATTACTTCTCTCTTCCCACTGAGGTATAATTATCCCCAAGTTGGTTTAATGTCCATTATATATATTTCATCTCTTTTAAGATTGTTAATTTATTACCTAATAAGAACAGTTTGTATATTGTAAAAAACATTTATCCTCAGGAAATTTATTTGACATTAATGATTCTTAGTTCCTTGTCTATACAAAATTGTGCTATAGAAACTACACAGTTACATCCATTTTTCCAAGTTGCTATAATGCTATTATTTAATAAACTCTATAGCATTAAGAGGGCATTTTCCTAACTATGAAACAGTTATGTGCAAAAGAACAATGCATTGCTTCAATAGTTAGATTATTTTACACATACAAAAATTTTCATAAAAATAGTGTTTATAATTGTGTACATAGATGAGTCAATGAAATTCTAAAAATGTGAGGATTTGCTGAAAAATATTTCATTGCCCTTTAGTTCAACAAAGACTGCTATGAAAACAAACTCACAGATAAAGACACAGCACTATCTTACACATTGTCTTTATTTTTAAATCATAACTCATACTTCTGTATTAGTTCTGGGATCTTTAGTGTTGGGGTCTGTGTAATGTTTTACACAATGCTTGGTGGGCCATGTGTGGCAGTTGGATTAAGAATCTGAATTCATGCCCAGCTGGTGTAGCTCAGTGGATTGAGCGTGGGCTGGAAACCAGAGGGTCCCGGTTCAAGGCACACCCAGACATGTGTCCCAGTCGGGGCACATGTCTGGGTTGTGGGCTAGGTCCCCAGTGAGGGACATGTGAGAGGAAACCATACATTGCTCCTTCTCCCTCCCTTCTCCTCTCTCTGAAAATAAATAAATTTAAAAAAAAAATCTGAATTCAAGCACAAATCCTTGGACGGCAACAGGACACCCTGGTCTGTGATCTAATGCAAATAAAACCTCAGTTTTTATAGAAGGGGGTCTCTCATAAACTAATCATGAGATTGTAATACTCATAGTACCCTTTTCAATGAGATAATAAGCTGCTCTGTGCAACAAAGGGTTGAAGCCGAAGAGTTTTATATAAAATGTAAGCTACTCTTAGTAAGCAGTCACAAGAAACTTGAAAAATAATTCAATAATTCAGCTTTAAGATCATAGTGTTCAGTCATTAAAAGGTCACCTGCCCTTGGCCTCATTTTAACTTAATTGGGACAGGTTAATCTTCTTTGCTGTTTTTCTTTCAATTTGGAATGAAACTGGGATCTCCGTTAGAACTCCTCATCCATCAAATCCTGCGACCTTGAAAGGAGATGGCAGCTCTCCTTCTCAGGAGAGAGTCTGAAAATGAGAATTAAAATAGGTCTTCTCAGTGGAGACCCACAGCAACATGTAATAAGACATGTAAAAAAAGACCCTATCACTGCAGGCATTCTGTTATAGTTCTCTAAGTAACATATGGAGTCAAAAAGAGAATTCACTTAAGCTCAGAATTGTAAAAAAAGAAATTAGTAAAAGATGTTAAATCTTCTAAAATTCATCTGTGAAAAATTTTAATGGGAGTCAACAATTTTATAATTTGTTTCCACGCAGTGCTAATGAAAAGCTCCACACTTCAAAATATGAGTCATGTTTAAGTGTGACTCTCTAGAAAGAATCCCCCTAAAGAAAAATAGTCATAATTGCAGAAGGTATGGATAATGATGTCATTTCCATTATTATAAAAATAATCTTTTTATTTAAAAAAGTGACAAGACATGTTTAAGTAAACACAGGGTGGGCTGCTGTTATGATAAATGCAAAATTAAGATGAATATATAATGAGCACTACTATAGCAGTGATATTCATTACCCGAGAGTCAACATTATATCACTATTTTCAGTGTATTGAGGAAAATTCTTGTGATCCCAGACCACTATGAAAAGTTTATGAAAGTATCAGGTGTAATGCTTCCTTTTAATTTCACAGTAAGTAACCTGTATAAGAATACATACAAATCACCAGGTAAATTCCCATTCTTTTTCCAGAATTATTCAAGAAAATAGTATCAGAAATACGAGTAAGTTTGAGGAATTTACAACTAAGTGCTTTTGACACACTTCAGGACTACAGAGATTTTAGTACAACTAAATCAAAAACAGTCTCTATATTAGTGTAATCTTATTTAATACCAACTTTATACAAGAGCATCATCTATAAATAAGAGACTCCACTATGGGTATGTGTTTTCTATATTCCTAATAATGAAAGCTATCCATTAGGGTGCCCACGTCTCTAAATTCAGTGCTGTTGACTATTTACAAGTTGCTCCATTTTTGAGAAAAAGAACAGATAACTCTGTCCAATAATGACTCAATGTCCAGGGCTATTTAATGATCACCCACTGCAAAACTTTTTATATTAATATTTAGGATCACCAATGTCATATACACTAACTTATTACTAACTATAAAATTATCTATGAAAAACAACTATACTCTTAAAATCTGCTACAAATAAAACATTAAAAGAATAATAATTATAACATTTCATGTTTTATTCATTTTAAAAGAAAATGTCTACTTTGAAAAGCTTATTGAAAATTTAGTGATCAAAGCTCAAGTTTAGTCAATTCAGAAAGATTCAGTATTCCAATTCCACTGCTTTCCGGATGGTGGCCTCAGGGAAATTCTTCAACTTCTTTAAGTTTTCTCATTTTTCCTCATGTGTAGCTTGGGGTAATAGAGCCTACTCATCATCAGGCTGTTGTAAAAATTAAATGAGAAATACTGCTTGGTTAATAGAAATATCATGGTGTTAGATGATACATAGTAAACGCTCAATAAATATAATGTAAAATTGTTCCAATTTTATTTTGACACCTGTGTGGATTAACAAGAGTATGTCTTATAACGTCAATATACAGGTCACATATTGTTCAGTATTGATGAAGACAGAACCTATTACTTAAAGTCTCAATAGAATTGAGCAGAACAATATAGTTGGACTGACCAATTAAGTGTTGTAAACATTGACCCAATGAAATGTGAGGATAGCCAAATTTTGAAATCTTGATTCAAAAGATCTTCCAATGTCAAAATGGCTATCATCAATTAATCCACAAATGGCAAGTGATGGCAAGGATGTGAAGAAAAGAAACCCCCTTTGCATAGTTGGTGGGCATGTAGCTCGGCACAGTCACTATAGAAAACAGTATGGAGTTTCTCCAAAAAGTTAAAAATAGATCTGCCTCAATACCCAGTGATTCCACTTCTGTGGATTTTTCTGAAGAACCCCAAAACACTCATTCAAAAGAAACAACCCAAATACCGATCAGTAGATGAGTGAATAAAAAAAGCTGTGATACATATATACAATGGAATATTACTTGGCCATAAAAAAGAATGAAATCTACCATTTGTAACAGCATGTATGGACCTACAGGATACTATGCTCAGTGAAATAAGCCAGTCAGAGAAAGTCAAATACCATATGATTTCACTGACACGTGGAATCTAAAAAACAAAATAAATAAACAGAGAAAGTTGAAACACACTCATAGACACAAAGAGAGAACTGGTGGTTACCAGAAGGATGGGGTGTTGGAAGATTGGGTGAGAGAAAGGAGGGGAGTTGGAGGAATGGGTGAAAAAGTTGGAGGGATTAAGAAGTACAATTTTTTTTCTTTTTAAAAAAAATTATTTACTGATTTTGAGAGAGAGAGAAGAAAAGGAGAAAGAGAGATAAAGAGATTGATTTGTTGTTCACTTATTTGTGCATTCATTCGTTAGTTGATTCTTGTATGTGCCCTAACCAGGGATCGAACCTGCAACCTTGAAGAAGTACAGATTGTTAGATACAGAGTAGTCATGGGGATGTAAACTGCAGCATAGGGAGTATAGTCAATAACATTGTCATAACTAAGTCTGGTGTTAGGTGGGTACTAGATGTATCAGAGTGATCACTTAGTAAGTTATATAATGTCCAATCACTGGGCTATATGCCTAAAGCTAATATATTTTGTGTTAACTGTAATCGAAAAATAAAAATGTATTAAATAAATTAAAAAAAATATCTTCCAACTACTTGAGATTACTATGATAGTGAAAGAAAAGGGGGTAGAGTAGGGCAATGATAAATGTTATAGCCAGAATAGAGGAAATGATAACAAAAAATCTAAATAACTAAATTTATTGAGCAGTTATACTATTCTCCACTAATTGGGCTAAGTACCTTACACATATTGTCTCATTTAATCCTTCCAATAATGCTGCTGTATTTCAGAAAAAAATAACTTTAGATATTTAGATTGTACTTCTACAGGGGAATTGTTTGTTTTAATTGAAGTATATTTGACATATAACATTGTATAAACTTAAGTATACAGCATATTCATTTGACACATTTACATTATATACCACAGTTGCCATTGCAGTAATAATTAGCACTTTTATTATTTTACATAGTTATATTTTTTTAGTGATTTAGTGATTGGAATAATTAAATTTCAGTCTCCTAGCAAATTTATTGTGTATATTCTCTATACTGTGCATTAGATTCCTAAGGATCGTTTACTATTTATTACAAGTTTGTACCCTTAAACTTGACATCTGTCTTATCTTCTTACTTGCTATCACTAGGTAACCAATATTTTATTCTCTGTTTTTATAGGTTTTGCTTTTTAAGTTTACACATATAACTGATATCATATAGTACTTGTCTTTATCTGACTTATCTCACTGAGCATAATGTGTTCAAGGTCCATGTATGTTGTTAAAAATGGCAGGATGTCTTTCTTTCTTACAGCTGAATAATATTCCATTGTATAAAACCTTCTGTACAGCAAAAGGAACAACTTACAAAGGGAAAAGACAACCAACAGGATGGGAGAAAATTTTTGTAAACCATGTATCAGATAAGGGATTAATATAAAAAAATATAAAGAACTCATAGAACAATTTGAAAATAGGCAGAGGAACTATATAAACATTTTTCTAAAGAAGACATCTAGACAACCAGCAGGTACATGATAAGATGCTGAATCTCACTCATCACCAGGGAAAGAAAAGTCTAAATCACAGTGAGCTATCACCTCACACCTATTAGAGTAACTATTATCAGGAAGATAAGAGACAACAAGTGTTGGCAAGGATGTAGAGAAAAGGGAACCCCTTGGACCCTGTTAATGGGGAATTTAAATTGGTTCAACCATATATGAAAAACAATATGGAGGTTCCTCAAAAAATGAAAATAGATCTACCATATGATTTTCCTTTAGGTATACGCCCAAAGGAAATGAAAACAGGACATCAAAGACACATGTGTTTCCCCATATTTATTGCAGCATTATTCAAAATAGCCAAGATATGGAAACAATTTGAGGAGAATTCTCATGTTGATTAATTTAACATACATTTATCAAGAGTCTAACGCCTCTGAGATACCCAGTTAGATGCTAAAATGAGTTCATGTCAGCGTTGATCCACACGGCACTAACTACCCAGCCCTCAATAATGAAGTCTGTAGTAGTATTGTTTACCTTCACTGATGTTTGCAATTTATACTCTCCTGACATTTTTTTTCTACAGGGTTACTTCTCTACATTTATGAAGAAATATGATAGGAAAACAGAATGTTTTCACTCAAATTTTTAGCTCAATTGCATAAAGTTTCCATTATGCACAACTATACTCAACCTTCTTTATCTGTATATGTTTACAGATGCACTAATATTTAGACTTGCACTTCACTGACTTCACAAGTTGGAAGAAATAAAAAATATGATAGCTCTATTAATTATTTACATTCTGCATTTACTTCTACCAGCTGCTGAAAAATAAACTGTAAGAAACAGTGGTCATAAAACCTGTGTGGACGTTGGAGAGTGGAGCTTGCATCTTGAGGCAGAGCAATGATACTGTTGCAAACAAGTACACTTGCATTTTGAACCAAACTAAAAATGAGACCAGAAAATATTATGACATAGGAGCAATAGTTTTAGTGAAGCTCCTGTGAAAGGTAGCTTTTTTTCCCAGTAATTTAATATGTATCTCACAATTATGTAAAAGCTCACGAGGAAGCTCTGTCTTATTTCACAACATTGATCTAATCTATTAATAAAAATTCATTGGGCCCTGGCTGGTGTGGGTCAGTGGATTGAGTGCTGACCTGTGAACCAAAGGATCTCCGGTTTGATTGCCAGTCAGGGTACATGCCTGGGTTGCAGGCCAGGTGCCCAGTACGGGGTGCGTGAAAGGCAACCACACATTGATGTTTCTCTCCCTCTCTTTCTCCCTCCCTTCCCCTCTGTCTAAAAATAAGTAAATGAAATCTTTAAAAAAAATGTAATTGGGTGATGAGCACGCAATGCAATGTACAGATTATGTATCATATAAATGTACACTTGAAACCTACATGACCCTATTGACCAATGCCACTCTGATAAATTTAGTAAAAGCACAAAAAAAAAACCCCAAAACAAGTCTGCCCTTTAAGGCCACCCACATTGGGACCAATATTACCAGATTATACCATGGAAAGTGCCCCTAGAATTCCTCAGTGTAGCAGTCCTGTGGGAGTCTGGGTGCTCCGAGTACTTGACTGCACTGTTTCCATCCAGTGTAGTCTTAGTTATTTCTCAGAGTGACCATTGTTTACAAAGCATTCCTGTAGGTGAATTTTTCTACTAGTTTTGGTTGGAGCAGTGTACAAAATTATGGTGTTACAAAGGTGTGACATTTAGGCAATAAATTTTAGAACAGAAAGATAAAATAACATAAAACTCAACTAACCTATAAAAAATAATTCTTCTCAGCAGGTTTTCTTTTTGTAGATATCCAGGATCGGTCATGGAATGGATATATTAATAGACCATGGTCAATATAATCATAAGACTCTCTAAAGAAACCAAGTTATCTTTTCCAAATGGTTCATTTTAATTGATTCATACATTTTTCTTCTTGCATGTTTGGACACTTTACTCAAAGACCAGATGGTGAACTTTGCAACTACTGCCAAGATATAAGATGGATGTGTGTTTGTGTGTGTGTGCAAGGGTGAATATTTCCAATCTGTAAATATTCAGGCCATGAGAAATAATCTCTTTGTTTATAATTCGTATCACTTTTATCCAGTGCTATCTTGATAATCACTGTGCATAACAAAGGCCTATTATGGTTCCTTTTTATATTTTGGCTAATGTACACAATGGTAATATAATGCTAGATACCCACTTATATATGTTTAAAATTGAACATGTTTTATTTAAAATCAGAAAAAAAAATGACACTCAATTCAATCTCCCTACAGAACCTTCCATATAGATTTTATTTAGTCAGACTTTATAATTAAATGTATTAACATGACATTGGTAAAAACATTATGTAAGTTTCGGGTGCATGATTTTATTATGCATCATCTGTGTATTGCATTGTGCACTTACCGCCCAAAGTCTAGTTTCCTTACTTTACCATGTATTGGACCCCTTTTACTCTCTTTATTCTCCCCCAGCTCCATTCCGTTCTGGTAACCACCATACCACTGCCTACATCTATGAATTTGTTTATTTTGTTTTTTCTCTTTGTTGCTTTCTATTTTCTATCCTACATGTGAATGAAATCATGTGGCTGTCATATTTTTCCATCTGAGTTATTTTACCTAGCATGATACTCTCACGGTCCATCTGTGCTGTTGCACACGGCAGTGTCTCCTCCTTTCTTTGGGCTGAGCACTGTTCCATTGTGTACATGCATCACAGCTTTATCCAGTCATCTCTTGAAGACCACTCAGGTTGTCTCTATGTTTTGGCTACCACAAGTAGTGTTGCAGTGAACATAGGGGTGCATGTATCTATACAAATAAATGTTTCCAAAGTCGGGGGTAGATATGCTGGATCACATGGTAGTTTCTTTCTTAATTTTCTGAGGAACCTCTATATTGTTTTTCATAGTGGCTGTACCAGTTTACATTGTCAACGGCAGTGTACATTTTTTTTTCTCCACATCCTTTTCAATCCTTATTTCTCATCTTATTGATAACAGTCATTCTAAGGTGGTATCTCACCGTGGCTCTGATATGCATTTCCCTTGTAACTAGCGAAATTGAGCACATTTTCATATATATGTTGGCCATTTGTATGTCTTCTTGTAGAAAGTAGCTCTTCAGGTCCTCTGCCCATTTTTTAATTGGATTGTTTATGTTGTTGTTGTTGTTGAGTTGTATGATTTCTTTATATATTTTGGATATTAGGCCCTATCAGAGGTATCATTTGCAAAAATCTCCCATTTTGATTGTTGCCTTTTTGTTTGTTGATGGTTTCCTTTCCTGTGCAGAAACTTTCTAGTTTGATGGAGCCCTTTCCATTGATTTTTGCTTTTACTTCCCTTGCCTAATGAGTCCAGTTCACAAATACTCTCTGATACCAAGGTCCTAAGTTTAGTACCATTGTTTTCTTCTATGTATTTTATTGTTTCATTTCTTGTATTTAAGTCTTTAATCCATTTCGAGTTAATTTTTGTATACAGTGTCAGCTAGCAGTCTCGTTTACTGGGCTCTGGGCCTATAAGTTTCTGGTGCTGCTACTCTGAAACAAGAGGTTGCCAGCCATGCTGTACTATCTGAGGTGTCGCAGATGTCCTCCCTGGGTTCCACTGTGATAGGGAGGGCAGGGGAGAGGTGAGTTCACACCTCCGCATTTTTGTTTTTCTACTTGGTTTAGCCACAATGAGTACAGGTCACTCAGGCTGGAATGTTGCATCTGCCCCTTCACTGCCTGCCCAGGGAGGATTGTAACTGGACACTTCCACTGCTATGCATCTGCTAGAGCTGGGAAGGCTACTAAAGGTCGGAGTGGGAGGATTTGGGTATCAGCATCTTTGATTTTTTGCTGGAGATGGTGACTGCTCGACAGCAACCACTACCCTTTGCACCATGTCTTCACTTGTTACTGGGCCTCAATGGATACGGGTTACTCAGGCCAGAATGCTGCCTCCACACCCAGACCTCACCAGACTGTCGGGTGGGTATTGTAGGCAGAAGCTCTGCTGCTGCCATCTCCCCGCCGGGGCTGCAGAGAGTGCCATGCTGTGTCTGTGGCCATCTTCCCCTACCTCTTGCCTTCCTGGCTCATTCTGATGTGCCCGCCCTCAGAGGTCTCAATGTGTGGATCTCTCAGATGTGTTTATGTGTCGGGTGGGGAATCCTTTGTTGAATTATAGTTGTCCAACTTGTATGGGGAGACACTAAGAGCTTTTCCACTCTGCCATGATGCCCTTATTTTGTTTTTCACTGTCCCTATAAATAGGGACCCTGGAGACCCACAACAGGACATAAGTATAGGCTTACAATGAGGAACAGGAATGGTCCCCAGTTCTTGTTTCCTTATTATGGACTCTGGACTTACCTAGAATTACTTGGTAATTAGATGGCCTGTTCTCTGTCACCTTTTCTTATCTCTCTGAAGATAACCCCATACTTGTGTGGTTTCAAGACTGAGTGTATCGTTAGTGCCTTGGGTGCCTCACTGTGGTCCAACCTTAATGATGCAAAGAAAGTCCCAGAAATCAGAGGTTTGAGCTAGTCAGTGAAGTGAGGGAAGGATTTACTAGGAAAATGAAGCTTAAAATAAGCACTGAAGAATGATTAGAAAGTAACTAGATAAGGGGAGTGAGGAAGACTGTTCCAGGTAGGATAGCATGTACAAATGTCCTTTGATGGCACTAACTATGGCTAGTGTGAAGAACCAAGAGCAAGCAACTGTGACTAAGGTCTAGAGTATGAAAATGCACAGGTGAGAGACCAGACCAGAAAGATTGCAGGAACTTGGCCAGGAAGAGCTGTGGGAGCCTCATGAAGAATATTACTTTCTATATTAATTTAAGGGAAGAATTTAAGCAGAGTAGCTCTGCCTTTTGACAGTAACACCAGAGCTGCAGTGTCTAGGCAAAAATGCTTCTGGGTTCCAGACTGGGGACTTTGTGGGCGTTTAGACAAGAGACGCTGGAGGTGACAAAAGTGTGAGCTCTTTAGGAAGGAAACCAACAAGAGGACTGGACTGCCTGGGGAGGCAGAAGGAGGTATCAAGAATAACTTCCAGGTTTTATTGTAATTGCAACTAGGAGAGATGATTGAGTCAATATGTTGAACACACACACACACACACACACACACACACACGCAGGGAAAGAGGAAGTCTTTTCTCTGGTTAGAAAATGGTCATCTGGATGAGCATTACATTTGTAATTAGGAGCCTGGCAAGTCCCAAAGTTTAAAGAAAGTGAAGATAATTTCCACACTACATAGCAAGTACTGTGCTCATTTTAAATGCTTAGGATAATGTTGATCTAAGAGAGAAATAGGCAATTTTGTCATCATGAAACACTATCCCTCAAATCAATTTATACTCACTCATTTACCTTTACTGAACTAATATTTGTCTTGTGCTTTATTTATATTTTTTTATTTAAAACAAGAGTTGATGAAATATAGCCCAAAGGTCAAATCTGGTCCTTAATCTGTTTTTATAAATGAAGTTTTATTGGAACACAGCCACACCCATTCATTTACCTCTTGTCTATAGCTTCTCTTAGGCTACAAATGCAGAATGGAACAGTTAAAACAGAAACAGGAAAACCCACAAAGTCTAAAATATTTGGATTTTTGCGTAGGGCCTCAAAACACTAAAGTCTAAATATATAATAGCAAAGTATTTTAAAACCTGTATCTTCTGCCTTGTATGAATTTCTTGTATCTTAAAAACAAAAATAATTTTATATGTAATTTTTGGGCCCTAGAATAAGTATTATTCTAGTCCATCATTCTTAAATTATGCTTTCTGTGTTTTGTCAGTTTTTCTACTGTGTACCTCATTAGTCGATCTCTGGTATATTCGAAGGCAGTCATAGGCCCATGACAATTATAAGTATAACTCTCAAATTTTATTGTCTGCATGCTATATCAATGCATCAACTGCTTTATTAAAATATTTGGAAAATTTTCCATATACCAAAGTGTGTGCTGAGTCTAAATGCTTCACTGAGGAATATACGAAATGTTTCATCTCAAAGGTAATAGTAAAACATTATACTGTTGAGAGCCTATAACTTATACAAAGTAATATAATAGTCTGTGGATTTAAGAAACTCAATGAGAACTTCTATTTAATAATTTAAGTACAATTATTTATATATAGGTAAACTCATATGTATGTTTTCTATTTGTATGTATGTGTGTTATATTTTTGGCACAATTACTTTTATAAGTCAATGGTGACTTACTATGGGAAAGTAGTCAAAATGAAACATCATTTTACATTTTTTAGAATTTTTAGTGGACAAGTTTAGTTGTTATTTTTAAATTCTTCTCCCTACCTAGAATTTTACTAATGACCAAATACTTCATAGAATAAATTATACTAGGGAGAATGATTTATAGTTAATAACAAAGATTACTTCTTTTCATCATTTTGATATATCTAAAGTACCCAATGAGTAGGAAATTAGAAGAGCATTTCCTTATATAAATCCTCCACAAAGACAATATCCTGTCATTGCCATATTTTATTAAGTTATAGTACACATGATTCACTAATAACAAGCCAAAATGTCTATAACAAATAACTAAGACTTGCTTCAGATCTAAAATAAAAGCCTTCCTGAGAAGATGCATTAAACCAGGGGTCCCCAACACCAGGTCCACGGGCTGTTAGGAAACGGGCCACGAGCAAAGCTCCCTGAGCTCCACCCTCCTGTGTACCTCCCCCCACCTTTGTCCACACCCTACCCCACCCCCCACCCCCACCATCTTCCACAAAACTGGTCCCTGGGGACTGCTGCATTAAACCAATCTAGGTTAAAAAGTTTCTGAAAAATGTATTTATCCACAAGTGATTTGTTTAGCACCTAATCTGAATAAGGCATAGTGACGGTATCCAATATATTAAAATAGAATGATATAATCTTGTCCTCAATGAACACAGAGTATATAGAGAGCAAATAATTTAGGCTTAAGAAATAGTTGTTTGATGAATTCAAACAATTATATCATAGTGTAAAGAATTCCACAAATTATCTGCTTACATTAGCCACATTGCCTTGGGAGCAGAGACAAGGAGTGTAAACTGGGAAGAATTTGGGGAGCTAGGACTTGGAGGGTCAGAGAAATGTTCTATGCAAATGAGGATTGGTTGGGACCAAGAGCAGGGAGCAACATGATCAGTGATAGAGGTCTGAACAAACATGAGACGGTTTAGAAAATAGTGTCTGGATTATTATAGTTATGGTGGGAGAGGAAGAAGGAGGAGAGGATGGGCAAGTAAAAATACTAGATTATCAAACACCTTTTGTTATTTTTTAAAGGGCAGATAATTTTAGATTATTCTAATTTTAGGTTCATTGAGTCTAATGAATATATACATATACATTATATATACATATATATGTGTGTATACATACACACACACACATACATATGTAAGGGGGGGGAGAGAGAGAGAATGAACAAATATGAATATCTTACCTGAATGCACAAATAAGATTTTTTTAAAGTACAGCTGTGTGGTGAATTGAACAAGTTGGGCTTGGAATCCCACGCCCTCTGCCTCTTCTCCCTGTGCCGGGCCTCGCAAGCAAACAGCAAGGCTCACCCACCAGTGATGCTTCTGTATACACCCAACAACGAGACTTAGATTCTAAAAAACAGGTGGAAATCCTCTGTTAGAGAACCAACCTATTGAAATTCCAATTATAAAATTATGCTATTCAAATAAGTAATTTCTGTTAGCACAAGATGATTTGCACTAAAGTAATTTGTAATAAAGGCCCTGGAATTATTGGTTAATTGATGACAGTTCAGTTTTATTTTTGCAGGTTATCATTCTAGAACACTAACACTGTGTATTGGTAGTGCTCATTAGAACTCTTGGGTTTAATAAAGGGGTTGGGAGTAGACCAGGAGGATGGAAAGGATAAGGTGGCCAGGTTTCCTCTAGAGCACAGGCCGCAAACACAAGGCCTGCAGGCCAAATCCGGCCCTCCACCTTGTTTTATCCGGCTCGGCATCTTGTTTCTACCCAGCAGCAGCGCCGAGCTCTTGCTTAACTGTTAAGGGGTGGTTACATTTCCACAGTCTTAAAGTTACATTTGTCCCTTTGAAATCAACCGGGAGGCTGATGTGGCCCCCAGTGAAAATGGGTTTGACACCCCTGCTCTAGAGCAGTTTCCCCAAGTAGAACTGTAAAGTAAGCTTCTTTGTAAGATCAACTCTGAAATAAAGGAGTCCTTTACTTTAAATTTGAAAAGCGCTGATAAGATATACAGACTATAGTCTTAAATTTGAGAACATATATGGCTTTGGGATTCCTATCATTCATTGTAGTAATCAGGGTTTTGTTTTGTTTTTTCTCTTTTTTTTTCGGGGGGAGCTTGTTGCTGCTGAGATTTATGCAGACAAAGACTTATACGAGTAAATTCTTGTATTTGTTGGAACATATTTAGTATAAGATCATCCCCTATATAAATGCTCTACAGATACACTACACTCAATAAAAGCCGTGAAAGACCACTGGAAATGTCCGGTGACAATTTCATGATCTTCTTTGGCTCCACTGCTGAAAAATTAAATGGCTCGTCCTAAAAAAAAGACTCTGTAGACAGACCTTATATCTCAGGCTGTGTGACTTGCCTAACCACTCACGTCCAACCACTCATCTGGAGCTCACTGAGTGTCCTGATTCCATATCATTTCTGCTAGGCCAGGTGTCAAAACCTGGGGAAAAATAAAACAAAACGAACACTCTTCAAGACACAGGGTGCAAATAGAGCCATTAAAAGCAGCCATTGTAGCCACAAGTGAAAATGACAATCTTCAGGTACTAATCGACAATAGTTCTTTTCAACTATTTGCATAAATGTGAGAAAACATTAAAGTCAGCATTATCATCTTCTAATACAAATCATTGTTGCATATCAGTGGGAGCCAAAGTATAATTGTAATAGCAATAATATCCATGTTTTAGATGTTCTTAGAATTGTATTTAAATTTTAAAAAGTGCTACCTATTCATCATTTTAAAGGTATCCTTTCTCCTTTGTAAGCTATTTTAAGTTTTTTACCGCAAAGGAGGAAAAATAATCAGAAATTGGGCAAAATCAGCACAGCCTATGTTAAAACAAATATCCTCTGAACTTACTTCAACTGGGATTTAGATATGGTCTCCATGAGCATGCCACACATGCTTATTAATGCATCTCGTCCCATTTTAGAAAAAAAAATAATTCTTCAAAAATGCCTTTGATGATTGTGCTCAGAATGTTCTAACAGCATGTGTGAGTATGTGTGTGTGTATCTGCATGCAACACTCTTTAAATAGACACATATACTTTTAGTTAAAAAGGAAAGAAGTAATTAAGTATGTTAAGTAAGGCAAAAAGTATACTCTGACTAGCACATGGAACTGTGCCTGTAGGCACTAGAACTAGTTTGGGGCCTCTCTGTAATGTATTTTTCCTACACCTATCTAGAAGATTTTCTTATCCCTGTGAAATGCATAATTTGCTCAAGATTAGTTCCATGGCTCTTTTCACCCAAATGCACATCAGCTATACTTCGATCTAGACCAGAGCATTCTAGAGCTATACCGGTATGAATTTGTGAAAAGTCCGTGATCTCAGGCGTTAAGAAATAGGTATTAAACATGCAGCTCTACCAACTTTGATGTGACCAGAAATCACCAAAATTGGAAGATGGATTTCAGTTAATATATGCACTTCTCCCTGTGGGCCTGAGGAGGGTGGCCTCACTTTATCTGTCTTAAGGATGAGTTGTTTTCAAACCTAGGCATTTAGAGCATATCTCCAGTTTCTGCTAACATCAGTTTAATAGCTAACACTTTGGCACTTATGCTGCAGCGTATTATCACTTTCTACAACAACTTAACATTTTTTTTCAGCCAAGCAAAATGATTTAGCTTGAAAATCTAACAAAACCTAAAGATAGAACATGTAAAAGACCTGTGGGTTTTCTTCCATGAATAGATGTAAATGCTAATAAAATGTTCCTTAAAACGCATTTAAATTAAACCATGAGCCTCCTTCTGTGATGGCACGAAGGTTCGAGAGAGAGACTGAGAACGGAGCTACCATCACGATAAGACAGAGCTCTGACGTGCTGATGGGCCACGTTCAGGCCGCTGCAACTAGGCTGAAGGCAGTGTTCTTTTTCTTGCATATTAATAATGACAGGTGGTGCTGGAGATAATTTTAACCAGATTATGGTGAGCTGTAGTTCTGATTCAAAGACTTTTTTCACTGCTTTGCTTGAATAGAGTATGACTGAACACACTTTAAAATTTACTTCTTTCCTAAAAGCATTTGAAGATTTTTTCTGAGAGAACTGATGAAGTGCCTGCTTTTTCTCAGAAAATAAATAAATAAATACCTACATACACTTCTGAAAGACTTAAAGCCCTGGTTTTTTTAAAGGGCCTCTCAGACATTGAGATGCTGATAGCTTTTTCTCATTCCTGAATATGAAGATGCCTGTTCGCAGAGCTTCCCAATGTTGAAGTTTGTGCATAAAGAATATACAGAAAAAGCATTTCTCATCCTTGGACTATAAACAAAGCTCCTCCTAATTGGCAAGATATGAAAAACATTTCAACCAAGAAGGAAATGCTTATATCTCTTTGGTGTTCATATCTGAAAAGCAATTTTTTTTTCTAAGTAAGCTAACTTTTGACTGGAATTTGCCTTTTGGTTAAATTCTGATGCATTTGGATCTCATCAAAAGATTTGAAGGAAGTTTTAAATGAGTCAAACTTGCTCCTTTTACTGAATTTAGGTGTGTGTGTGCGTTTGAGAACATAAAAAAATATATATATTATTCTGATTTTTGACTGGCATGTTTAAGGAATAGTCTCACTGACTAAAGCAATCACAAACAAAAGATATAAACAAAATTCTCACATAGCAAGCTTAGAAACCAGTTAAATGGGGTCAGTGTTGAGACTTCAAATTGCTTTGACAAGAGTTTCCTTTTCTAAAGCAATGCTATGTTCGTTGTGATAACAAGGGAAGTATATCTGACGAAAGCACCAAATCATTATAGCACAAATAATTTACTGTTATTTAACAGTCACTAATATCATGCTTACTATGTTCTACCTCTTTGCAAATGTGAGCTCACTGAGTCCCCTTAACAATTCTCTGTGCTGGAATCTGTGTCCTTACATGACCACACTCAATAACCCTGAGCAGAGCGTCACCCTTTGAACTGAAAGCACTTCATAAGTGCTTGGTCTTGGACTTTCAACCATAATTAGATCATCCTGAAGAAGAAAAGAGAAAGCTATACCACTGTGGTTTAATTTTTTTCTGTCAGATGTCCCAGTGCTTAACAAAAACATTCCCTGCAATGCCCATTACAGCGGGTGGTAGACTTGCTCTAACTGTTCACTGGAGTAAGGAGAATATAAAAGGCATGGTGGGTGTGAGTCTTAGTCCACGAATGCAAATAAGCTAGAAATATGCTTTAGTGCTCTATAACCCAACCTGGTTTGTAAGTCTGAACATCTCTCTATGGCTTTGCACTAGCTTTCTGCCCTATCCCCCGTCTTCTCCAGTGTCAGGATATTGGAGAGGAGGGGCAGATGGGCCATTTGCTCTAGTCAGTGGCACACACGGGTCACCGATGAGAGGACCGTGCTTCCAGTCCTGAAGGCCTCTTCAGATCCTGTTGGGTTTCTGTGAAAGCCAACAATCTTCTGCAAGTCTGGAGCTTCAACAATAATGTTATCCCTGTCTAATCCTACGAAATTCATTCATTCATTCTCTCTCTCTCTCTCTCTCTCTCTCTCGATATTTAGGAGAGAATCTCAGGGTTCTCTACCATGATTTGGTCAAAACTCCCTCTAAATTCCAATAAATATGCTTGTACAGTGAACATCAGTGCTTTGAACACAAACCCAGGGAGCCTGGCAGGTCATTTCGGGAGTTTGCCCTGCCACATTTCTCCCTTAGACAATGAACAGAAAGCCAGTTATCTGCTAGCATGGGTGACAGGTGAAGAGGAAAATCCCAACCCAGGCACATGAATGAAAAGCTCAGCTCAGAATGATTGTCCTTTCAGGCATTAAGTTGAATGGATTCTGTGTTAACAAGTATAAGGGAAGGGTTCTTAAAGGAAGAATATTTATCTTAATATTAGTTGTATGGTTACATTAGAAAATACTCTTAAAAATAGCTGTATATATCAAGTAAAAATTACCTGGTATATTCATCATGCAGATCTATCTTTTTTAAATGCCATTGACAAATAAAAGAAACCATCGTTCTTTGGAGAATTGACTGATTCAAGGACTGCAGTAGGCAACATACAAGATGAGCCTGGTGCACCAGGTAGCACCAGAAAGTAAGAAAGTAATAAAACACACACAGTGATGGTATGTCAAATGGACATAGGATCTGACAGAAAAAGCTCCAAATGGTAAAGTCCGGAACAATTTGATCAAGATAAATAACATATTATTAGTGACTGATAACCCAAAGCATGAAGTAAATAAATATCTATGATTTTATACTGATAGAAATAAATGATTAAATAGATTGGAGAGAATAGACAAAGCTATGCAGAAGAATTCAAAATACCATTTGTGGATACTCTGTCCTAAGGGAGGTGAAGCATAATTATCCGTTCTCTAAGTGCAGGCTGTGCATAGGGACTTTCTGCCAGAGAATGCAGTATGGAAACAAGGGGGAAGGTAACTTTTCAGTGGAAAAACCTGGTAAATATCTCAGTCTGGTGATCGTGATTCACATCAACAGTGACCTCTCATGTTGATAACATGTACCCCTCATGCAATGTAATGAAAATGGCACTTTTCCTCTGTGATCTTTCTATCAAAAATATCACTCCGGTATAACCATAAGGGATATGCACAAACACATTCTACAGAATGTCAAACTGGTATTCCTCAAAACTGCCTAGGCCATCAAAAGCATGGGAAATCTGAGAAAAAATAATGTGGTCCCCTGGAGGGGATCCTGGAACAGAAAAGGGATATTGGGTACAAACTAAGGATATCTGAATACAGTATGGATATTAGTTAATAACAATACATCGATATCCATTCATTTGTAGTGACATTCACTATTCTAAGAGCAAAAAGAAGCTCAGGCATAAATATTCTCTGGGAGAAGGGTGGTGGTGGATCATTTGCATGAAGCCGTTAACTGTTCTGGTAATTGTCATGCACCACACTAATGTAAAATGTCGGCAGTAGGGGAACTGGTCGTGGGGTGTACAAAAACTCTGTACTACCTTCATGACCTTTCTGTAAATCTAAAGCATTTCTTACAGAGCAAGTTTATGTTAAGAATTCAAATGGTAAACAACACAAGGAATGGAATGAGTTGTTCCATTGCGTCTCCGCCTTGTTGTCTCAGCAAAGGCAGGGCCCGTTTACACAGCGGTGTGACAAAAAGACTTCCGCCAAGGGCAAATATCGTGACATGGGAGGGGGTTAAGAGTTGCAAACCTTGAATTTCTTATTGAATATTTTTTTTGCTCAAAACAATGTATGGGAAGAAATTTAAAAAGAAAATCTAGAAGCAGCATATTTTCTTAAATTGTAATTTTGCTTCTTAACTTGTTTTTGCTTGAGAGTCTGTAGTAGAGCTTATAGAGAAATTGTAAGTACAGTTAATGTATTTTTTTTCAATTCAGACGTGTAAAGAGATACTGGTATGTGGTTATTTTGAAAAAATAAAAATAAAAACAAACAGGAAAAAAAAAGAAATGTCAGCAGCAGATTAAATTTAGGTAAAGGTACTAAACCCAATTAGAAAGAACATTTAAAAACAAAAAGCAACAGGAAAAATTAAGAGAATTACTCTCCTCACATGGAATCACAGCTGTGCAACGCTGAGACACTAATGCATTCTGCATCAAACAGATTGGGTAGGGAAAGACATTCTTATTTTAGAGGCAATTCAGATTTTGGCACCATCTCCCAGTTTCTGGGGTCACTGGCATTTTCTTTCATTACACTGCATAGACGTTGCCCATACCTTGTTAAATTCAGATTCGGTATATGAGTGTATGTGAAGCAATAAAATTCTTTTTTTCTTTTTTTCACATCTGCACAGCATGTTGAGAGTCTTTTCATCAGGGATTTAATATTTAGTGAGCAGGTTGCTGACTGCCAGCTACAATTTACCACTCATTAGCTACAAAGAGAAAAAAATAAACTATAACGAGTTCACCATCAGCTACTCATCCATCCCCTTCAGGTCAAGGTTGGTAGGTTTGCAGGTATATTAGGGAAAGCCTACAGTTAGTGAAAAGAAAAGAGCATGTGAGACATGAAAGAGCAGAAATTTTAAAAATATATGCTTATAAATTTACTTTTATTAATTATTTTTAAAATTTACATTATTTTCTAACTGCAAAGGCAACTCTAGACTGGCTTTACTTCCAAGATATTGAGGCATTATTATTATTATCATTGTTATCATTATTAACATTTTAATCATAAGTCTTAGTAGGAATAAGACTTTTATGTCCTCCATTTGAACATGCTTTGAAAAATGGACTCGAGATATTTTTCTTCTTAAGATTTATTTGGCATTTTTCTAGTTATTATTGTTGCCATGTTAATAGAAAAGTAATTTCTGAAATTGCCTTGTAGTATGTGAAATGGTTATCATGAACTAGTTTCTGAAACCTAGTAACTAAAAGGAATAAAGCTTTATGTTCCCCGAGAAATCATCAATTGAGGTAAGGGTTATACATGTCAAGAAGATACTGTGCAACCCAAAGAGGGTTGACAGATGCTTGCAAACTCTTTTTAGAGTTGACACTGGGCACTTAGAAGATGGTGTCCTCATCCTGAAAACATAGATCTAGATTCCTGAATTTCCTGTTACGTTTGATTGCACGTTATATTGGGAAACCATATTCAAGGAGTGAGGGGAGACTCTTATTAGCGGTTTATTTCCTGGCAGTTTTGAGTCACTGGTTTTTTGTAGAGTGGACCACTGCAACAGAAAGAAACTATCTTAAGATTTGTGACAAATACTCTGAGCCGTATTGGAGAAAATCCTGTTCTCGGATTTGAGCTGGCATTAAATGACTCTGGTAATACCCTTGGGTCTCAGATTCTACATTATTTTAAAAGAATGAGGGAAGAATGGGCTACAAGATCTCTTCCAGCTCTAAAATTATCTTCTTCTACAGGCACAGATAGTCTTATTCTCTACAAAATAACCGGTACTATATATCATTTTGTAGAAGTCTGTCGAGGAATAGTTTAATCACCATTTGCCTTTATCACATAGAAAATTACAATTCCCTTAATCTGTGACAGTATTATCATAATCAGCCTGATAATTAATCAGTTGTTCTTAATTCTATTTTCAAAATCTTTTATACAGACTTTTATCAGGTACAAAGTATTTTCTGCTTCAAAGACTTAATGAAATATTTTTAAATGTTCTCTTCCCATTTTTTATAGCAAAGCAAATCATAACTGAACTTACATTTTTATATAATGTAGTCTCATTTTAAGAAATGTTTTTATGTCTTCACTAAAGAATAAGGAAATCTCGAAATCTGTGGATTCAAAGGAACCTGTAGTATTTCTATATATCATGCATGTTCAATTGGAATGATATTTTCTCCTAAAGGAGAAACAATTGTTTCAGGGGCAAAGATAAAAATAAAAAATTAGATGTTACAATGGTTTGGTGTCTTCTAAGGAGCCTTTGTACACAAACAGATATAAGAATATCAGTGGTATTAAAATTCTATGAGGAATGATTACGAAAAATATGTGAAACAGTTTTCCTTAGGGGCAATAATAAAGAAAAGATCGAATAACTGGAAAGTCAAAACAGTTTAAATTGTATGTTTTAAAACTCCCCAAAACTTATCTGGGTTAGAAAGCAAAGTGCCAAGTCTCTTCCCAAAACAAATTAAACTGGCTGAGTTATAACCCTTTCAAAAATTAGACTTATAATGAACATGTAGACAGATTTTTAACTGCAGTGTTTCCTTCAAGGACCGAGCTCCGCCAACATTCTTCATGCGTCTAATTGAAACTGATTATGGCTGGCACCTCATAACACACTTCAGTTTAAATGATTTTTTGGCTCCAAAATCACTTTTGGTCCATATATTTCTAAAATAGACAGAGAAATTCCTTTATAATTTAATAAAGATAGTAACATCTAAAATGTTGACTTTCTAAAAATATGTCCAACTGCCTTTTAAAACACAAGCATGAACTAAACCGAACTTCAGGACAGATTAGTCATGAGTCTTTGCATTTCCTTTGTGCTGGTGTAGACTAGGGAACTCTTGGGGGATTTTCTTTCTGACAAACCAAATCTTTGAGAGTATATTTTTAAGCAAAATCTAAGGGAAAGTACCAGTTGCCATCCTTAGAACTGATTTCATTTTGTAAGTTTGTTCAAGAGAATTCAGAATTTCCTATAAGAAAAGGGAACCCTACTGCACTGTTGGTGGGAATGCAGACTGGCGAAGCCCCTGTGGAAAACAGTATGGAATTTCCTCAGAAAACTAAAAATGGAACTTCCTTTTGACCCAGCAATTCCACTACTGGGATTATACCCTAAGAGCCCTGAAACACTAATTCAAAAGAACCTATGCACTCCAATGTTCATAGCAGCACAATTTACAATAGCTAGGTGCTGGAAACAACCTAAGTGCCCATCTACAAATGAGTGGATCAAGAAACTATGGTACATTTACACAATGGAATTCTACGCAGCAGAGAGGAAGAAGGAGTTTATACCCTTTGCAACAGCATGGATGGAACTGGAGAGCATTATGCTAAGTGAAGTAAGCCAGGCGCTGAGGGACAACTACAATATGATCTCACCTTTAACCGGAACATAATCAACAAAAGCAAAAAGCAAGCAAATATAACCAGAGACATTGAAAGTAAGAAAAATCTAACAATAGTCAGGGGGGAGGGGGGAGGGGACAACAGGGAGAGGGGTTTTCAGGAACCACTATGGAGGGCACATGGACAGAACCAAGGGGGAGGAGGGAGGCAGGGAAGGGAGGTGAGGATGGAGAGGATGGGGGAGGGAAGGGGAAAGGATGCAGACAACTGTAATGGAAAAACAATAAAGTAATTATTAAAAAAAAAAAGAATTTCCTATAAGTAAGAACTGGCTTCTGTGATTCATAATTACCCAGGAAGAGGCATGCCTCTGTTATAATACTTGATTCTGTTGAAAATACATCTGTGAGATATATGATCAAATAGTTTCAGATTATCTTTTTATTAACTATCTTTAATAGTTGCAGTTTATCTTTACGTTATTTTAAATTTTTGCTAAAAACAAGGGTAATCATGCCATAAGAAATGCAGAATGCAAATTATAATATCAATCATACTAACAAACTATAAATTATAACTACATAATCGTAAAATGGTTTCACCGTAGTAGACATGTGAAGTTTTGATCATGTAATTTTTTTGCCAACATCACTTCTTATGCCATAACCGTGAAAGAATAAAAGGAAAGAAAAATATGTTCATGCATTTCAGTAAGAGATTATCACTTCCAAGGAATATGGGACTTGAGTCACAAAACAGTAAGTGCAGGTAGCAGAGCAAATCAAATCAGAAAAAAATGTGAAAATAGTATTGCAATATATCTTTCCAACTCTAAGCATTAAGACATATTTTAACACTCTTATGATGCTGCTGGTTTAAGTGGAGGTAAATATAATTTAATCTTTTGACCTCTTAATTCAGACCTTGACAAAAGAGGAACCTGTTTAGTCTGTGCTTATAACTAGGAAAAAATGGCATGTAGAAAAATAAAGAAAACAAATAAACGTGAATAAGATAAGCTATGCTAAGAATATAGAACTATTTTTAGTTTTCTGAGGAAATTCCATACTGTTTTCCAGACTGAATACACTAGTCTGCATTCCCACCAACAGTGCACTAGGGTTCCCTTTTCCCCACAGCCTCTCCAACCCTTGTTTGTTGATTTGGTTATGATGGCCATTCTGACCAGTGTGAAGTGGTAGCTCATTGTGGTTTTTTTTTTTAATAATTACTTTATTGTTGTCCAATTACAGTTATTTGCATCCTCTCCCTTCCCCTCCTCCCTCCCCCTCCAATGCCACCCCCCTCCCCAGCCTCCCTCCTCCCCCTTGGTTCTGTCCACGTGCCCTCCATAGTGATTGCTGAAAACCCTTCTCCCCCTTGTCCCCTGCCCCCTCCTCCCTGGCTATTGTTAGACTGTTCTTAATTTCAATGTCTCTGGTTATGTTC
>PVJI01013566.1:0-47186 GCA_004026765.1 Micronycteris hirsuta
CAGACAACTGTAATTGAACAACAATAAAATAATTAAAATAAAAAAATAAAATAAAAATAAAAAAATAAAAAACAAAAAAAAGAAATTTTTTATTTCACTTAACTTCTGATGTAAAACTGCCTATGTAATACAATATGCTTATATTTTAATCAATAAAAATCTAATTCTAATACATTCTCTCATAATCAGCTCCAAAAAGCTGTATCACTATTCTAATTCCAAGACCAATTTTCAAATCTAAGAAATGAACTTAAAATAAGTTAAATCCTCCCCTTCATATAAATGCACTAAAGAAAAGAAAACCAAGACCCTAAAGGTCCACAAAATCTGAATAAAGTGAAAATTCCAAATAAATAGGTAACTTGAAAGTAGCAGTTTATTTTTAAAAAGCCACAAGAGTAGATGTGGTAAGTTTACATTTGCAGTTTCTACTGCAAATCACCACTCAGCAACTTGTTGAAATGCAGCTCTGAAAATGACCTGACAGCGTAACCACGCACATTCTCTGAAACACTTTGCATCTGGTTCCCTGTTACTCTGTGTTATGCAATGGACATACTGAATTATCCACATCTGTTTTTAAAAGGGAGCTATAACTTGAAATCCTGTTTTAAAATATCTAAGGAAGGGGTCAGCTCCACCTTTTCTGCTGGAGGTCAATAACAGTAATATTCACAATTCCTTGAGAGAAGTCTAATAACACGATTATTTAAGTTCTTTAGTCTTTCAAATGAAAGGCTCCTCCTTTCTACCATTCTGAAAACAATGTGCCACTAATCTGTATTTTAAGCTTTCAGCAGTTTGATTATACTGTTGTACGTAAAACGGCAACATCAGAATCAATGCTCCCTGGTTTTAGCAACTCGAGACTGAAGACAGGAGAGCAAGGGCGGCAGCGGTGGGGCAGGGGAACCTGCTGTTACGGGTGGAAGAAAGAGAAGGCCTGGGTATACTTTTCTGAGTTTTAGTTGTGCCATTAATTTTTTTAAATCTCAGAAACATAATCAAATGATCAGCTAGTGTATAATACATTGCTGGGCTCTCAGAACCCAGTGAAAGTAACCTTCTCTACTAATCAGCTCCAAAAAGCAGTTGGTTCAACCTGATTCACAGCATGGAAGGGGGAGGGTGGGAACTAAATTTATATACACCTGTTTAAAAGTAAAGGTTAAAATTTAAAAGGCAGATCCATTTATTTTCAAAATAAGCCTACAAATATAACATAATTTAGAGAATGAAGTTGCTCTTACGTTTTTGTCTAAAAAGCTAAAGGATGTTACTTTTCAAAGAAATCTCTTCCATCTCTCACAAAATCTCCTTACAATGTTCAATCAATCCAAATTTGGGGTGAGAGACTTAGCTGTCAGAGACACACAAAATTATGTACTTTGGCCATTTAAAGTTAAGTGGGATAAATTATAGGAGAAAATAACAGAGATATTAATATGGTGGCATTTTTATTTTAAAAATTTGATAAATTGAGCCTAATGATATAGTAGCACTCACTGTGTCAGGCACCATACTTCACACACACGCACACACGCACGCGACAGGTGCGCCTGTATTCTCTTCATGAGTTACAACAACCCAGTTTCACAGAAGACGGTTTGAGTAAGTCGCCCCAGGTCCCAAAGCTAATAAATGATGCAACTAAGATCCTAAATGACGTTTTTTTGACTCAGGCCCAGCACAATGCCAAACAAGTTGTACGTTTTCTTCTGAATATTTAATATATAAATGAAAGAATGGCCCAAATTCAAGTTCTTCACATCTACACAACACTGCCTTTTTACTTAAGGTAAATAGTAGAAGGTTAAAATGCTCTCATTGGAAACCTGACAGAGTTAACCCTAAAGACAGCTACGTTAAGCAAGTACTCATAGTAAACAAATCAGAACCTAAAGACCCTAGAACCAACTGTGCCCTCTACTCTGTCGTCCTTGGTCATCCGCAACATGCAAGACCCTCCAGACAACCGCCTTTGCCCCCGTGTCACTCCACACCCCTTTAAGGCCCCCCTCAGACTGTAAGTATCTTGAGGGCGGGAGTGTTTGCTGCGGCAACATCCAGCGCCTCACAGTGCCTGGCAATGGCAACTGCTCAGTTAATATCTGCTCATTGAACTGCTGACCCGTGGATTCCTCCTGTCCACTACTACCCTCCTCCTTTCCAACACGTTCCCCACACACTTAAGTGCTTTTATAAAACATTTCCAACATTTCTCTTCCTCAGCTGGAACCTGGTTCTTCTCTAAGAACACCACTTTCTTAGAAGGACCCACTCCCTGCACAAGTGAGGGACTCTCGCGGCCCCCCACACTGCCATCCAGACCACCGCTTGGTCCTCCCATGCAAACACCTGTGCTCCCACGGGATTCGTAGCATTCTGGCACCCCTTGGGAGTGGCACCTGACTCAATTTTCTTTCCACTCCAGGTCTGCTACCATCACAAAGACTTCAATGACCAAGTCCATCCTCAAATTGTGTTTGTTTTCTTGATGCCAATAAAACTTCATCCACTTTAGAAGTCTCACTCTGTAACTACATACATGGCTGGCCCTTATTAAAATACAATAAAGACTAAATTTAAAAAATTGTAAACCTCATTACCCATGTCGGGCCAAATCTTCCCATCCTTCCATCACTCCCACTTCTATTTTTGCATTCTGTTTTTTCTTTGACTTCATCCAGAAATACCCTTTCCTCTTTGTCCATCAACTGCAATGCTCAGTTCAGTGGAGGGAAAGAGACACATGAAAAACTGTCATAGCAAATGATGTATAATAGTAACAGCAGCAGGAGTATGTACTCTAAACACAGACGGCATCCAGAGAGACAAATAACGCTGAGGGGAAGGAGCATGACTGGGGGAGGGGAGGCAGTGAGTTGCAGCAAGGCTGGACAAGCAGTTTGTGGAGTGTTCCCAATAGGAGCAGGCACATGCCAGGCAGCAGCAGCAGTAAGTGCACCACGGTCCTGGAGCAGGGCCGCCAAACACCACCATCCTACCGCTCTGCGGGGCACTGCTCACACGGCAGTCTGTTCCGACAGAATGCCAAAGTGGCAAAGTAAGGTTTCTGGTTTTGTTTTAATAAGCAGTTCTTTTAGAAAAATGCATGATTTCCCCTTATAAATGCTTTTTAAGAGAGCTTTCATGCTTCCTACAGCACATACCAAGGTCACGTCCCCCACATTACAGCAGTCCACAATGAGATAAGTACAGAGAGTGGAGGTGTTCAGAAACTATTATAGGTATTTGATTTTGCTGTAGCAATTTTACTATATTTTACAGAAGTACTGGTCTGCAATGGATTATAGGGGAAAACTGGCCCTTTACAAAGAGAATTTATGGAGTAAATTATGGAGAATTTATGACCTAAACGCTGATCCTAATTAGAGATGGTAGTGTTAAGTTCAAATGGCCATTCGATGTCTGTTTTTAGGCAGTGACCAGCTAAGGGGCTAAGTGACCCACAAAGGCTTCCCACGACACAGTCCCTCCGAGCCAGCTGACGTGAGGAATCTGAAGACATAGGAGCAGGAGACATCCCGCCCGCCCAGCCCTGCACCGTTAGTCACGTTTTACATTGTACTCCTCTCTCTTCCCTGGAGGACTCAAAGAGAACTTTGGAGAAAATCCAGTTAAGCTCAAGAGATAACTGAATTTCTCACTGACCTTGAGATACTTTATCTGCATTCATGGGCCTAACAAAAAAGAACCAGACTGAACACTTCCCATAGATTCCACTGGAATCTAATTCCCACAGCTGGCAAGGGCCTGCAAAAACGCAGTGTGCTTAAGAAGTAGCAGTAAATGAGCACTGCTAGAATATGAAGGAAGAGAGGGAAGAGGCTGGGGTCAAGTGGTCGTAGCACCTGCTCTGTTCTTTTGGTTTTATTTGTAACCATTCACAGGGGAGAATCCATATCAGCCTGGGCATCAAGCGTTAACAGGTGCATGGAGTAGCTGAAGCCACTTCCGCCCCATCTGAGAGAGAAGCCCAGACAAAGGGCCTCAGGGGCTGTGGTTTGGCATCTCAGAGACCCTCTCTAGGTCTACCCTCCGCTCTCCCTTCTCACCTCCCATGGCCACTGGTTTCCTCCTGTTATCTCGGCTGAACTTTCTGACTCTTGATTTCAGCCTCACCCTTTCTAACACATTCTTCAGGTCAAGGTTTGCAGTCCACGAGCTGCTTCTGACCCACTTCGACATCCAGTCCAAGCTCCTAGAAGCCCCTGCCTATCCAGGAGACACATACGGACAACAGGTAGATACTCTGAAACCAAACTGGAGAAAGTACTGTGTTGTGTTTTTCATGGATTATTTACTGTTTAATCACAACAATAATCTTGTGAGAAGATTGGGCATCAGAAAGGTGACTAAGGTCACGTGTGCACACACACACAGACACACACTTACTTACTTTTAATAAGTGGACATGTGAGTGGCAGAGGCAGTACTGCAGCCCAGGTCTCTCTGAACCCAGAGCCCAGGCTGCCTATTCTAGTAAGAAAGACACTCACGTTTTGAAACAATGGTAAGTTAAAGGCAGAAATAACTCCTGGCCTTAAGCCCCTGCTGACCGTGGCCATGGTGTCTGCAGACTCCATGCCACAGGTGCTTGATGGCAGAGGCAAAAGGCAGAGCAGCATACTGTAAAAAAGGACTTTTTATAATAAAAACAGCTAGTTTTTAGTAATAAAGCATGAATTCTCCCCTTCAAACCCATATGATGAGCTTAAAGACCACACCTCAAATGGCACCTGTGAGCCATGCCCTGGAAGAACTATATGTTTTCTCTTTTTCCCTTTGTGGATATTGTGTTCACACGCAGAGGGTGACCACACTCTGAGTCACAGCCAGCCTCCCTGCTAGACTATGAGCTTCCGAGGGCTGTAGCTGACTCTTCTGCATCCCCAGCACTGCCTCTGGCACACAGTAGGGACTGAGTAAATGTTTGCTGAAGGAGTAAAAGTACTATTCTTCCAGTGTACGTTATCTACCTAGTGTTGGTGATTACCAAGCTTGAAAACGCTCATTTCAAAAATAAAACATAAAGGTAAATATAGGCATACTAGCAAATTAGTTTGACAGTCTGAGAATGACCACTGGCAAAATCATTGCAGGAGAGGGGCAGGGGTTTAAGAGAGCTCGTCAAATGACTTCAAAATAAAAACAATGAATGCCACAGCTACAAAATATTTCCAAAACAAAACGAAAGGAAGTATATGTCTCCTGAATCAAGGAAGCCCATGTTCCCCGAATCAGATTCAAGACAATATCTGAACTTCTGCTATTTCACCACTTTCTTGGGGACTAATCATTTCCTGTTTCAGGTGATTTCACTGAGTTTTTAATGTCATTTTACACAATGGGTATATGAGATTTAAAACTTAATTTTACCTCTGAATTATTCTAAATGCTAGTTTAGGAAAAAATAGAAAATTGTAGCTCTGCTAAAAACTATATTACAAAGTTCAATGCTCATGTTAAAAATGTAGATGTGGTTAATTATCTACACAAGAAGAGAAAATTAACAAATCATAATTTAGAGTTTGATTTTCACTTCTATTATAAGAAATAATTACGTATTACAACAAGCAATGCTCACAGTAGCCCATGAAAGCAACACTGAATGTCAATACAGAGATTCCCGCACATCAATGGGGCACAGTGACCAGGCAGCGGATGTGCCCATGCAATCCAGGAGTTCACAGCAGGCGACACAGTGAACTGTTTCATTGTGAGGGATAACCTCCAGAACTCTAAGAAAGCAGGTTGCAAAAAAAGAAGTCAATTTATGAAGAGAAAAGCAGAGTCATGACAATCAAGTGCAATCAATACAAAGGCCTTGAATGAGCTTGAATTTTTTTAAAGAGAAAGAGGGAGAGAAAACATATCAAGACAACTGGGGAAATCGAACTCTAGACTCTGTATTAGTTAACATCATCGTATGAAGATTAAACTCCTTGTGTTACATTATGTAGAAGAATGTCCTTATTTTTAGGACATATCCAGGAAGGATTCAGGATTCCTAAAAAGTTCAGTGAAAAAACAAAAAGTAACGGTATGTGCATGTGTAAGAAGGAAGGAAAATAATGTGCAAATGTGGTAAAATATTAACAAGTGGGAAATCTAGATATAAGCTTGACTTTTTTCAAAAGAAAATCCTGGGGTTAAAAAAATTCAGAGAACGGTCTGACCTCATGCTGCAGTGCAGTGTCCAGATGATGGGACACTTCTTGACATTTTTTCCCCTCAATTCAGAGGGGAAAAGTATAACCTTATAACCATTATAACCATTACAATCTTTTTAAAAATCATAAAGTGTAAATAATAAAAAGAGATGCCTATATGAAAGGATGAACACCAAGTAGTGTTATACCTTCAAGGCTTTTTAACGACAGGCTAAGGCACAGAGCTAAGGGCTTTACTGTTTTCTTTTGCTTTAACTGCTAGAGAACAGCCACTTAACATTTTTGAGAGCCTAGACATCCTGCTTAATAAAAATGATTTAACCATCACAAGTATGACTGTAGCTGGTATGACTCCAAACTGAAATAAAAGGAAAATAAAGTAAAACTCAACGAGATAAAGAACTTACATGCAAATTCAGAGAGTAAACGGGTACTTTGAACTCAAGTTTGGTCTTTGTAACCTCACAGTCTAGGGTCTTTCCCATATGTTATACTAGATGAACAAATAAACAAGATTGTTGTTTGCTTAGTTCCCACTTCAAAATTTTATTGAGTTCCTATATATATCTACCACCACAGATCATTTTTTAAAAGACTTTATTTATTTTTAGACAGGGAAAAGAGGGAGAAGGAGAGGGAGAGAAACAACGTGACAAAGAAACAGCAATCACTTGCTTACTTCTCGCACGTCCCCAAGTGGGGACCTGGCCCACAGCCTAGGCATGTGCCCTAACTGGGAATCAAACTGGTGACCTTCTGGTTTGCTAGATGACATCCAACCTACTGAGCTACACCAGTTAGTGCTAATTTTTAATAATTGCAACAATAAATGGTATATTTCTATTTTTCCACCCAAAAGAATGACCTCCCAAAACAGAAAGCCCACAATAAGCTACAGGAAAAATTAAACTCCAAATTTGCAATATTAATTACATAAAAATTCTAAAGTAGATCGTGTATTTAAAAAAATACAGATAAGAAGTGATTACTAAGAGTGGAAATGGGTTAAAAAAAAGAACAAAAGCAGTACTTCTTTTTCTTTGTTTAAAAATAGGATTATGGGGTGCTATTTAAAATAACATTATGGGTAATCATACTGCAATATAGAAATGTATCAAATCAACACACTGTACACACTTTAAACATACACAATGTTGTATGCCAATTACATCTCAACAAAAATATAAATAAATAATAAAATTAAGGTTATAGAGTGTTGTCAAGAAGATACCAAAGGTACATTTTACCTGAATTTCAGGAGATATCTAACAGTTTCAATTATGTTTTATACAACTTACCCAATCTCATATATACGGCAAGACCCTATTCTTTCAGTGCCCGTCTGTTTGTTTTCTTTCTTTCATTCCTGTACCAAGTAGAAAACTGCTTATGAACTCTTGAAACTGCATCCTGGCTGGTGTAGCTCAGTGGATTGAACGCAGGCCTGCGAACCAAAGGGTTGCTAGTTCGATTCCCAGTCAGGGCACATGCCTAGGTTGCGGCCAGGTCCTCAGAAGGGGGTGTGGGAGAGGCAACTACACATTGATGTTTCTCTCCCTCTCTTTCTCCTTCCCTTATCCTCTTTCTAAAAATAAATAAAATCTTTTAAAAAATAAAAAAAAAGAAATTCTGAAACCTCTACAAACTCTTAGGATTCTAGGAATTTTGGCCCTGGACAGTGTGGCTCAGTTGGTTGAAGAACCATCCCAGAAGCCAAAAGGTTGCCGGTTCAATCCCCAGTCAGGGCACACACTTAGGTTGTGGGTTCAATCCCCAGTTTGATTCCCAATTGGGGTGCATATGGGAGGCAATCAATCGATGTTTCTCTGCCACATCGATGTTTCTCTCTTTCTCCTTCCCCTCCCTCCCTTCCTTCCTCCTCAGGCGAGGATTTAAAAAAAAAAAATCTAGGAATTTTGTTTGAAAATACTGAGTGAAATTTCTTTTGCTTAGAGAAATAAAAACTGACAGTTTTGTGGACAGCTACTGAAAACACATGAGAAGCATTTAGCAGAAACAGTGTTTTTAGAAGTGTAAAAATGATCCTAAAATAATGTTTTTGTTAAACACTTTAATATAAACATTCCTCTCATCTTCATTAACCACAACAAGAGAAAAAGGCATAAAAGGAATAAATGTTTTTTTGATTCAGATTGAAAAACTCATTTTGATAGATGCAATATGAGGATCAAAAGCCAAAACCTCAGAGATTTGGGGAACTCAGTCAGAATTAAAAATATAACATTTTTTCATTCCATCAATAGTGACTGAATACCTAGCACTACACAGAGAATATTTATTATTGTTTTATATATATGAAAACATGACATTTATTATTGTTGTATTAAAAATAGATAAATTTTGCCTGGCTGGTGTACCTCAGAGGATTGAGTGCGGGCTGGGAACCAAGCGGTCCCAGTTCGATTCCCAGTCGGGGCACAGGCCTGGGTTGCAGGCCGGGTCCCCAGTGAGGGCCATGTGAGAGGCAACCACACATTGCTGTTTCTCCCTCTCTTTCTCCCTCCCTTCTCTCTCTAAAAATAAATAAATAAAATCTAAAAAATAAAAATCTTTCCAAGTACTTTAAAATAAATAAGTAAATAAATAAATAAAAATAGATGTATTTTTTAAACTTTCATATCATATTTATAGACTTCTGGTTAATTTTACCTAACTTATTTTCCTCCCCTAAATTACAAAGTTTTACAGTTTATTTCTAAGAAGAAAAAGTATTTCTGAAATAAAACTCCATCAGAAAACGATAGCCTAAGAAATATTTTTAATTACCAAGTATGACTATCTATATTAAGCAGACATTTATTTTCATTTCTAGGAAATGTTACTTGAAAAGAAACTGATGTGTATCTCTACCATGAAAATAAATTACTTTTAGCCACTAAAAACAAAGAAAACTATAGAATTTCCTCTTCAAGATGTCTTTAAGATTTTTATTCTTCTTTGCCAGAAAAGTTTTAAATAAACTTTTAACATAAGAAAGTCAGTATGAATGATAGACACATAGATGATTAAATAGACCCTGTAGCAGGGGCTGAGCTAGTTTCCCCCAAATGCCCGTAGCTATCGCTTGGGGAATAAGGGAAGCAAAGCAGGGCCACTGAAAGCTACTTTGCATGCATATCTGAAAAACTTTCCAGAGTTTTAATAACATTAAAAAACTGTGCCTGCTTGGAACCAGGCAGATGGGCATGACTCTAACCCACAATGCAATCGAGCCTGAGTGGCTTCCTGCGCCTTCCAGAGAGACTTGGAGGTGGCTCCTGTGTCAGGGGGCCATGCTTGTCCAGACTAACAATGGCAGCTGAGAAAGGCAAAGAAACCAGACTACTGGCAGGTATAACCCAGTGTGGGAAAAATTGGAAATGGGGTTATGGAGGAAAATCTGAGCCAAGATTTAAACCCAGGTGCAGCAGCCATGCTGGGGCTTTACCATGCAGTTTGAGGGCTTTTTACCATGCCATCTGGGAGCGGAAAGGGGTCTTAACCCACATGGTTTGGGGGCAGAGAGGGGGCTCTCTTGACCACGTGGCTTAGAAAGCAGGAAAGCAAAATGTAGCAGCCATGGGGAGCTCTCTCTTGGCCAGGCGGTTTGAAAGGATGCAGGATTCCCGGCCTACCATGAAGATGCAATCTTGGATTAAGAATGGGAACCTAAAGGATAGAGCAAGATAGCGGCAAGGTAGGTGGGAGCAGAGCCCAGCTCTCCTGGTGCCCAGCTGGAACACCTAGACAATCTGAGGAACAGAGTGAACAGCCAGTGGAATCCCAGCTTATGTAAAGTTTGGAGGCCAAAAATTGTACAGGACATTGGAAAACACAGTGAGGAGACTGTGCTGGGATGATGAGGTCCCTGGGATCTGTGCAGGAACCTAGGCTGCTGTGGCCCCCGGCCCGGCACCTGCCTCAGGATACCGGGAGGAGAGTTAGATCACCAGCTCCCTCCCCTAGCAGAACAGGGAGGGCAGCCTGGCACCAGGAGGGACCTGGATGCTGGAAGTCTCTGGGGGGGAGGCGGGGGCAGGGCAGAGACAAAGTGGGAGACACACAGAGGCGGTACACATCCACTGGGACTGTGGTCATGGGACTGTGGTTGCAGGCACCAGAGAAACTGAGGTGCTGGCAACACCTGGAGAATGGAGGAGTTGGGCCAAGTCGGACGCTGACTTGGATAGTCTCCGGACTGGTTGGAAGGCTGGGCTGTGTGAAAAGCCCTGTGCTTGTTAAGAACAGTGGGCAGCTGCTCTGTAAGGAAATCTCAAGCAGCGGCAGGCTTGCCAGAGGGTGATTTGAGCTGTGTGTGCCCAGAGACTGAGTGGCTGATTTGAGCCTGGCAGCTCACAAAGGACCTGGGCCAGAGGCTGGGCAACTGTGAATATTACAGCCCAGACAAGGTCCCCATCCTCTCAAAACCATAGGAAGGGGGAAAAGCAAAGCCCAGCCCCCCTGTTCCCGTGGCAACCAGGAAGACCAGCAGAACTCGGTGAACGGGTATAAAGTCAGGAGGAGGCTTATTTTTTTTCTTTCCTCTATCTTTTTTTTCCTTTTTCTTTTCTTCCCCCAAGTAACACAATAAGACTTGGAGTTACGAAGGGTCCAGAGACAGATCCAAAGGGGGAGCACAAGGCTAACCCCAAAAACTGAAAACCTAAGACAAATGTCAGTTTGCTGTCCCACAGAGCTGGCATTTTATTGTTTATGTGTATTATTATTATTTTTTCATTATTTTTACTTTTATTAGTTTTTTTATATTTCTCTTCCATATGTTCAGTTTTCCTCATTCTATTTCTGTTTAATTGCATCGTTTGACTGATTTTCCTTACTCTTTCTTGTATATTAATTTTCCTTCTTTCACTTCACTTGTGTTCCAATAACACACTAATCTTCCTCATGTACTCTCTATTCTGGTTATCCAAATCATATATTTTTTGTCACATTATTGTTGGTCCAGTCCTATTGCAAATAATTGTTATTCCATACAATTGTACATACCACACAGCAACCTTCCCTAATCTTAGCCCACCTCACTGTATACCTGAACATTATTATTGTTGTGGTTAATTCTATTCTATCTCACACTACACCTACTTTCTATCCTTTACTCTCACTACATCTCATCATCTAACCTTGCATAAGCGCTCTGTTTTCTGTGTTCAGCTCACAATCTTCCTCCACTCAAACAAGTGTCTTATCTCTCACCTTCATAAGTGGGCAAAATATCACAGTTAACACTATACTTATCCGAAGAACCTCCTATCTCTTCTCTCCTTGATGGTACTTTAAAACCCATAAAATACTCTCCCGCTGTCTTAATTCATTTTGCCTACCCCCTACCACTGATCACATACAAGAACAGGTGGGAGACACACTGATGCAAACATCAGTATACCTGCCAGAGGAGAGAAACGACCAACAAAGGAACCACCAAAAGGTAAAAACCCAAGTACAGCAAGAGAGCCACACAAATAGAAGAAAGGGCAAACACAGAGCGTCCAGAGAAGGAGACCAAAGACACCACACCACTGAACCCCACAGAAGTCCTATCATAGAAGTTCACCCTACAAAGACAGCTAGCAAAACTAAACATCAGGAAGTGCAGAAACCAACAAAGAGAGTCACCTAAAATGGGAAGACAATAAAAGAACATGCAATCAAAAGGAATGGAAGACTCCCCACTAAAAGAGCTAAATGAAATGAAGGTAAGCAAACTATCAGCTATAAAATTCAAAATAATGGTTATAAAGATTCAAGGCACTCACAGACAACTACAAGGAACTGAGTGAGAACTACAACAGTATGAAAAAGGAAAGAGAAACTAAACAAAAGCCAGGAAGAAATGAACAATAAAATCTCGGAGATAAAAAACACACTAGAAGGAATTACAAGCAGGCTGGATGAAGGAGAGGACTGAATCAGAGAGCTGGAGGACAAGGTAGAAAAAAACACCCACAAAGAGCAAGAAATGGAAAAAAGACTCAGAAAGAATGAAGAGGTGATAAGGGAACTGCAGGACAACATGAAATGTAACACTAGCTGTATAATAGGGATACCAGAAAGAGAAGAAGAAGAGCAAGGGATAGAAAACCTGTTTGAAAAAGTAATGATGGAAAACTTCCCTGATTTCATGAGAGAAAAAGTCATACAAATCCAGGAAACACAGAAAGTCCCAATAAAGACGACCCCAAAGAGGCCCACTTCAAGACACATCATAATTAAAATGGCAAAATTCCAAGACAAAAAGAGAATCTTAAAGTCAGCAAGGGAGAAACAGGAAGTAACATACAAGGGAGCCCCAATAAGATGCGCAGCTGACTTCTCAATGGAAACGCTCCAAGCCAGAGAGAATGGCAAGAAATATTCCAAGTAATGAAAACCAAGTGCCTGCAACTGAGACTACTCTATCCAGCAAGGCTCTCAATTAAAATGGAAGGCGAAATAAGGAGCTTCCCAAACAAAAGAAGTCTAAAAGAATACACCTCCACCAAACCAACTCTGCAAGAGATGCTAAAGGGACTGCTTTAAGAAAAGGAAGGAAAAGAGAGAGAGAGAGAGAGGAACACAGGTACGAAAAATGGCAATGAATAAGTACCTATAAAAAATAACCTTAAATGTAAATTGATTAAATGCTCCAATCAAAAGATACAGAACAGTTGAATGGATAAGAAAGCATGACCCACACATATGCTGCCTACAAGAGACCCACCTGAGGACAAAAGACTTACACAGACTGAAAGTGAAGGACTGGAAACAAGTTTTCCAAGCAAATGGACAGAAAAAAAAAAGCTGGGGTAGCAATACTCATATCAGACAAAATAGACTTTAAAATAAGGGCCATAAAGAGAGACCCAGAAGGTCACTTCATAATACTCAAGGAAAGAATCCACCAAGAAGACATAAACATTGTAAATATATATGCACCCAACATAGGAGCACCCAAATACATAGAAAATCTTGGAGGACTTCAAGAAAGATATTGACAGCAACACAAATATAGTAGAGGATTTTAACACCTCACTATCAAAAATGGACAGATCCTCCAAACAAAATATCAACAAAGATTTTGTGGCATTGAACAATGCCTTAGAAGAAATGGACTTAACTGATATATATAGAGCCTTTCATCCCAAAGAAGCGAAATATACATTCTTTTCAAATGCACATGGAACACTTTCAAAGACAGACCATACGATAGGACACAAATCAACCCTCAACAAATTCAAGAACACTGAAATCATATCGAGCATTTGCTCGATGGACTTGACCACAATGGACTGAAACTAGAAACCAACCTCAAGGAAAAAAACTCAAAAACACTCAAAGTCATGGAGATTGAATAGCATGCTATTAAACAAGGAATGGGTCAAGATTGAGAACAAGGAAGAAATCAAAAGTTTCTGAAAACAAATGAAAATGAACTCACAAGAACCCAAAACTTATGGGACACAGCGAAGGCAGTCCTGAGAGGGAAGTTCATAGCAGTACAGGCCTACCTAAAAATGATAGAAACATTTCAAACAAACAACCTAACCCTACCCTACAAGAACTCGAGGAACAACAACAAAGACAGCCCAGAGCAAGTAGAAGGAAAGAAATAATCAAGATCAGAGCAGAATTAAATGACATAGAGACTAAAAGCACAATCCTAAGGATCAATAAATCCAGGAGGTGGTTCTTTGAAAAGATAAACAAAATTTAAAAGCCTTTAAACAAACTCATGAAAAAAAGAGAGAGGACCCAAATAAACACAATCAGAAATGAAAGAGGAGAGATTACAACTGATGCCACAGAAATACAAAGGATTGTAAGAAATTACTATGAAGAACTATATGCCAAGAAATTTGAAAACCTAGGTGAAGTGGACAAATTTCTAGAAAAATATAATCTTCCAAAACTCAATGAAGAAGCAGAAAGCCTGAACAGACCAATGATAGCTGACAAAATTGAAGCAGTAATCAAAAAACTCCCAACACACAGAAGTCCTGGATTGGACAGTTTCACAGGAGAATTCTACAAAGCATTTAAGGAAGAGCTAACCCCTATCCTTCACAGACTATTCCAAAAAATCCAAGACAATGGAAGACTCACAAACTCTTTTTATGAAGCCAGCATCATCCTAATCCCAAAACCAGATGAAGACTCAACAAAGAAAGAAAACTTCAGGCCAACATCGCTAATTAACATAGATGCTAAAATCCTCAACAAAATATTGGCAAACCACATCCAGCAACACATTAAAAAGATCATATACCATAACCAAGTGGGACTCATCCCAGGGATGCAAGGATGGTACAATATTTGCAAATCAATGAACATAATACTTCACAGAAACAGAAGCAAAAACAAAAATCACATGATCATACCAACAGATGCAGAAAAAGCATTTGATAAGGTATAGCACCCATTTATGGTTAAAACACTCAGCAAAGTGGGAACTGAGAAAGCACTCCTCACATAATAAAGGCCTATGAGAGACCTACAGCCAACATCATACTTAATACACAAAAAAACTAAAATATTTCCCACTAAGATCAGGAACAAGACAAGGTTTTCCACTTTCACCACTTCTATTCAACATAGTATTGGAAGTCCTAGCCACAGCAATCAGACAAGAAAAGGAAATAAAAGGCATCCAAATTGGAAAAGAGGAAACAAAACTGTCATTGTTTGCAGATGACATGATAGTGTACACAGAAAATTCTGTGGACTCCAACAAAAAACTGCTCAACCTAATAAATGAATTTGGCAAAACAGTGGGATACAAAGTCAATATCCAGAAATCAAAAGCATTTTTGTATACCAACAATGAAACATCAGAAATAGAAATCAGGAAAAAAATCCCATTTGATATAGCAACAAGAAAAATAAAATACCCAGGAATAAACCTAACCAAGGAGGTAAAAGACCTATACTCAGAAAACTACACAACACTGAAGAAAGAAATCATGGAAGACACAAACAAATGGAAACATATACTGTGTTCATGGATCAGAAGAATCAACATCATCAAAATGTCCATACTACCCAAAGCAATTTATAGATTCAGTGTAATCCCTATCAAAGTACCAATGACATATTTCATAGATATAGAACAAACACTTCAAAAATTTACATGGAACCATAAATGACCCCGAGTATCTATTGCAATTTTGAGAAAGAGGAGCAAAGTAGGGGGGATCACAATACCTGATATCAAACTGTATTACAAGACCACTGTAATCAAAATAGCCTCGTACTGGCATAAGAACAGACACATAAACCAATGGAACAGAATAGAGAGCCAGAAATTAACCTAAGTCTCTATGGTCAATTAATATTCGACAAAGGGGGCAGAGCATAAAATGGAGTAAAAATAGCCTCTTTAACAAACGGTGCTGGGAGAGCTGGACAGCTACATGCAAAAGAATGAAACTCGAGCACCAACTTACACCATATATGAAAATAAATTCAAGGTGGGTAAAATATTTAAATATAAGTCATGACACCATTAAAGCCCTAGAGGAGAACATACACAGGAAAATCTCAGATATTCCACGGAGCAATATTTTCACTGATATGTCCCCTAGAGCAAGGGACATAAAGGAAAGAATAAACAAATGGGATCTCATCAAAATAGAAAGCTTCTGCACGACTGAAGAAAACAGCATTAAAATGAAAAAAGAGCCAACTGTATGGGAAAACATATTTGCCAATGATAGCTCAGACAAGGGTTTGATCTCCAAAATATGTAAAGAACTCACACAACTCCACTCCAAGAAGACAAGCAGCCCAATTTAAAAATGGGCAAAGGACTTGAACAAACACTTCTCCAAGGAGGACATACAGAGGGCCCTGAGACATATGAAAAGATGCTCAGCATCACTAGCCATCAGAGAGATGCAAATTAAAACCACAATGAGATACCACCTCACACCAGTCAGAATGGCCATCATAAACAAAGCAACAAATGACAAGTGTTGGAGAAGATGTGGAGAAAAGGGAACCCTAGTGCAGTGTTGGTGGGATTACCTGGTGAAACCACTATGGAAAACAGTATGGAATTTCCTCAGAAAACTAAAAATTGAACTGCCTTTTGACTCAGCAATTCCAATGCTAGAATTATATCCTAAGAAACCTGAAACACCAATTCAAAAGAACCTATGCACCCCAATGTTCATAGCAGCACAATTTACAATAGCCAAATGTTGGAAGCAACCTAAATGTCCATCGGTAAATGAGTGGATCAAAAAACTATGGTAGATTTACATAATGGAATTCTATGCAGCAGAAAGAAAGAAGGAGCTCCTACTCTTTGTGACAGCATCGATGGAACTGGAGAGCATTATGCTAAGTGAAATAAGCCAGACTGTGAAAGACAAATATCATATGATGTCACCTTTAACTGGAACCTAATCAACAAAACAAACAAGCAAGGAAAATATAACGAAAGACACTGAAATTGAGAACTGACAGTAACCAGCAGAGAGAGGGGAGGGGATAATGGCGAGAAAAGGGTGAAAGGTTTATAGGAACAACTATAAAGGACACATGGACATAACAAGCGGGGGTGGGGGGGTGGAAACGGAAGGGAGGTGGAGATGGCTGGGGTGGTAGGGAGAGGTGGGGGGCAAAGGCAGAAAACTGTACTTGAACAAGAATAAAATTCAAAAGTATTTAAAAAAAGAAAAAAGATAGGAGCCTTGCCAAGCTGCAAACTTCTATTTCTTTTCTGGAGAGACAGTACCCTAACTGACCTGGTTTGGCAAGGAGAAGCGGGACTGTGTGCGTGTCTGTGGGAGTTTTAAAGGGACTTCAAAATTGAACAATATTCCGCCATTACTCTAAACCTGTATAACTTTTGAATAAATAATTCCTTTCCTTTTTACCAAACTCTGGCACTGAGAGCCACAGTTCATATAAGCAGCGGGCAAAAAGAACCTAGAGTAATTAAAACCATTGCAGGGAAAGGGGTTGTTTTTCTGCAACAGTATCTCGTGCCATAGAACAAAAGGCCCACGGGGCGGGGGCGGGGGGGGGGGGGCAGTTTCTGTAACAATCCCATTCCTTTTTTTTTTTAAGCACTGTTGTTTTTATCTAAAGTAGTAAACATAATCCTATTTGCCTTGCTTGAAAAACTGAAAATGTATATAAAATTCTTAGCAGTATATATAAAATGCTTAGCGATATATAAAAAAGGCTTAGTGCCTGACCTGCCAGGGGTACTCCATAAATTATTTCTCTTTTCCTTCCTATATTCAATGTCACAATTTATTCTCATAATGGTTTCAGAATGTTACAGTAACAATTTTTATTCCTTTTAAGGCATATTGCTTTATATAACATGATTCTCGAACTTGGTATCACTTCATCATTTTTCTTTAAATCAAATTGCTTCTTACTGTGTTCACTGACATTTCCTATGTCCTGTCATTCTAGGAATAAATGCAGTATCACTTTAATGTGTATTTCTTTGCTCACGTTCCATCTTCTCCCCATTTTCAGCTAAGCCCTGCTGAGATACACTGCTCACAGGTTCAGTGGTGAAGGGGGACTCAAATAACAGTGCTTCAAAAGTAACCAACACCCTCAGTGCTGTGGCTCCATTGGATGGGCATCATCCTGCAAAGCAAAAGGTGCCTGGTTCCATGCCAGAGCAGGACAAATGCAGAGCAGGTTCAGTCCACAGATGGGGCGTGTATGAGAGGCAACCAATCGATGTTTCCTTTGCATGAATGTTTCTTCCCCCCTTGTACACCCTCCCTTATCCTCTCTCTAAAAATAAATAAAATCTTAAAAAAAAAAAGTAACCTACATAACTGGAGCCCCAACTCATCAATTGATGATATGTATAATGTACAATAAATACTAATGAAACTTGCCCAGAAATAAATCTCATGTCATATAGTTTTAGACAGAAAAGTAAATAATTTACTCCAAGATTCTTAACTATGTACCTATGGAAAGAATTTTAAATCACAAAAACAAGATATCACCCTATTGATTCCCTCTTATTATTCCTCTTTTGTTTCCACCACTGCTCATAAAGACTATACACTAAACTAGACTACGATCACTCTTGATAGCTCTACTTTAGGATAAAATTTGATGACTTACTAACATGAACATAATGTCTCATTCCACAAGTTATTACAATTTACTCTTTGTTTTCAACATTTAAAACAAATATGCCTTGAGATTACAAAAAATTAGAAGGGTAATATAAACACCATCCCAATATAGCACATTTGCCTAATCCTTGTCTTTTTCCTTATGGACCTGGTCACTACATTAGAGTAAATTTTATCAATAATGGCTGAAAAATTAAAAATAAAACTCTACCTTAAAATACCTTTAGTAATATAGCACAGATGGAAATAAGGTAATTTTATGGAAAAAATTACTTATTTGTATTATATAAATATCAAAGATGATATGTGTGAAATGTTTATCTTGTGTTTTTCAACAAAAAGAATCTAGTTATATTTAAAAGAAAGAGTAGTTTTCTCAAACCAAACATGGTAAGACTTCATTTGTCCTCTACCTTCTGAGCAGAAGTATTCCACAGAGGTGAGTTTTTCAAATAATAGTTTACCCATTTCAATACCCAAACTTATTTTACTTCAACCATTCTGGATAAAAACGCTCTCGGCTGTGCCCTGTACTTCTACCAATGCAGGTAGTGAACCTAATGTAAGCACTTGTAATCACTGTGAATATGCAGGAGGTTACTGTGGTATCTTGAAGACAGCAATAACCACAAGGGTATTAACAGATGTAAAACAATTTGGTCACATTCCAAATGGCTACATGACGACAAGTTCTTATGCTATCTGCATTTTAAGTTTTCCTGTCCCTTATTAAAAACTCTCATCCATCACTGTTTCTAGAGTGTCCTTTACCCAATCTTCTAAATTCTGCTTCTAAACTGCGGCTCATCAATCACGCATACAATAACTAATTAAGAGAAGGAATAAACAAATTGGGGTGAGAGTCTCCATTTAAAAGGGATATTAGCCTGGTGTAATCATCAGAGGTTAATATCAGAGGTTATGTTTTCCTGGGAAAATGACAAATAAATTATCATTCTACAGCAGCAATTTTCAACCTTTTTCATCTCATGGCACACATAAACTACTAAAATTCTGCAGCACACCAGAAGTATAATTTTTGCTGATCCGACAAAAAAATAGGTATAATCTTGATTCATTCACTCACGATGGACGGCTATTGTTTTGCTGGCTATTGCCAGTTTTTTATTTGACAATCTAAGGGAAAAAAGTCAGTGCCCCGACAAAGTAGGCAGGTGCTGCCTGTTTTAAAAATTATAACAGCACATCAATGTGCCTGCTGCTGCACACCAATTGAAAATCACTGCTCTGTAGCAATTATTCTCTTCATACTTTCTTCTCCAATACTGGTATCATTTAAAAAACGTCACCATTAACAAGCAAAATCCATAACATAGTCAGAGTTACCTGAGGCACGCCTCGTGAATCGGTTTATTACTGGAGCTAAAAGAAAACAAAAGCAGAATATGATTAGATAAAAATCTGATTTAGCCAAAGTCTTGAAATAAACCTAAACTGTTAAATGATCCTATAAGTTAAATATGAAGAAATGAATGAATAAATAATTAAGAGGAAATACCACAAATATATGAAAAGGAAATGTTTAAATTTACGAGTAACCAAAGAAATATAAATGAAAATATTTTACTGGTTAAATTAGTGTCCCCCAAAACACTTTAAATAAAAAATTCCCTAGCTATAGACAGCTGAACCTACTTACCCAAAGACAGTGTAAATCTACAGAATATTTTTATAAATAATTTGGCAATTACATCAAGTGCTATAAAAGGGTTGTGTCCTTTAATAGAGTAATTCTACTTTTGCTTTTAGAGATGTATCCTAAAGAAATACCACTAGACCCTGGCCAGGTAGGTAACTCAGTTGGTTAGAGCATCATCCAGATATATCAAGGTTGAAGGTTCAATCTCTAATCAAGGCACATACAAGCAGCACAAATGAATGCATAAATAACTGTAACAACAAACTGATGTCTCTCTCTTTCTCTATCTTCCCCTTCATCTCTCTCTAAAAAATCAATAAATAATAATGAAAAAAGAAATACCACTAGAGAAAGAAAAAAGCAATGTATGTACGTAACTATTCAGCAGCATCATTTCTACAATGGAAAATATTAGGAAACAAAATTTAAAATGCCCATGTATACTAAAATCATTATTAGGTGAAGGAAAATGAGCCTCATATTCTCAGATTTAAGCTATGTGGCTTTGTAATTTTTGTGTAACCCGAAGGTCCATGACATCCAGATCTATACACTGCAGGCTGCAATGTCAGGCTGGTGTGTGTGAGTGTACCCCTCGACCTGGAAGCCTATCGCGGGCCCACTCCCCAGACGCAACTCAGCCTACTATTTCTTCTTGCTTTTGGTTTCAGTTATCTCAAGAAGTAAGGTTTTTAAAAACTTCATTTCTTGAGAGAAGCAGGTAAATTTGTTGTCTATATTATTTACAGAAATGACATCATGTCATATACAGTATATTCAGTGGCAAAATGTCATAGACCTATTATAATACTCTTTAATACTTCAATATTTTCAAAACAGTAATTATAAAAACTGTTTACATTATGGAAATAGGTCAAGTAAAAGACTTAAAATTTTTATCAGTCCTATTCTATATTGCCTGAAAAATATGAACACACAGTAGCAAGTACTAGGAGAAAACTGTATCAGATGTTCTACGTGAGTCCTTGCAACCACACTATTAAATATCAGCATCACTGTATTGCTGATGAGGACAATTTACAGTAAGGCCCAGAGATACTGATTAATTTGCTTTATGTCACACAGCCACCCTATGGCAGATGGAGAATCTGAACTTATGTACATCTACCACCAAAAGGCTGCCTCACAAAGAACAGAAAGCAAAAATATAGATTCCTGAAATCACAATAACAGCTAAGTATTTTCCTCCATATTGATTTGCATTGTTATTAAAGATTAACTTTGTGAAGTAATTCACAAACCCAATTATCAAAATACTATACTTCATAGCAAAATTGTATCCTCCAAGAGAGAAAATTCAAGAGATAAAATTCTCATAATTTATCTACCAAAATAATTGAGCCATATATTTGCCAAGTCACAAATTATGTACAAAAAACCCTTTAATTGGGTAAACTGTGTGTTACATATATTTACACTTCCATTAGTTTTCTTGGATACTTTCAAACCCATTTTTCACATTTCCTTCAGAAGGTGGTCTAAAGAAAGCCTCCCCAGAAAGCTACAAGGATGGGGAATCGAGGGGATGCAAAAAGCTGCAACCACAGGAACGCAGGGTAGTACAGTGCCGGCTGATAAAGGCAAGATGAAGGCAAACACATATCTGAGCCTTGGGGAAAAAACAGCAGACTTCCTCCTGTGGCCTCTCTGGCCTCTCTGGGCAATGACATCACAGCACTACGAGCTTCTGGTTTGAGATGCTCTGTTGGCGTCCCCTTGGTTTCTGTGTCTTTCTGAAGTGTTTAAGGCAGAGATCTTCAATACCAGTGGCACTGCCACCTAGAAGGTGTATTCTGAATTTGTAGGGCAATTTTTTCATTGTCACCATAATTTAGAAGACATTCTTGGCATCTGGCAGATGACATACAGGACAGTCCCGTACAACGAAGAACTGTCCTGAATCCCACAATTCTTGTCCTGTTCTACTTTCAAATATCCAACTGGACATTCATGGTGCAAAAAAGTCAGTTTATAACCATCTGAGCCTGGATCCGAACACTGCTTTACGTAAACATGATTATTTTATACAGTTTTAATGTACACCAAATTTTCCACAACTACCACACAAATTAAAGGAATTTGGGGCAGGGCTGTATTTTGTTTTGTTTGGAATTTTAATAAAAGATGTTCGTCATTTCAAAAAGTCATGTCACAACTACAGTGCTGTTTCAGATTCTTAGTGATTTCACATGGAACTGGAAAACCTGACCACATTACGCCTTCTCATGTACCTACTGATGCACATCCCTACCAAAACATATTTTACTTACTATAAATTGCTTTCTTTATTTCTCCTGTATATTTTTGCTAGAAATTATATCAATTTTTAAACTGTGGGCAGACAGGTTATATGACTAGGATTTCCACTTCCCAACAGTAAATGGGCCCAGCACTGGGCCGTGAAGAAGACAGTTGCCCCCGGCTAGTGGTCTGCAGTAGCCAAGGTGAACACTGGGTATCGACCACAATTACCAAAAACCCATCATATTCCTCCACACCCACTGGCATGGATGAAACACACCTTGCCTGCACAAACTTTTGGCAAGCTAATAGTCACCTTCACAATTTTTCTAGGTATTTTTAGTCAAATTACCAAGGAAATAAAGCAATGTGCGTCTGGGCAGAGTAGCCCAGTGTTCTTTCTGAGGACCCCCAGGACAGGGAAGGGAACAGGAGGAAGGTGGGGACAGGCACCGCCGGCATTCCCTGCCACTGGGGATCAGGGCTGAGGCCAGACGAGGCCAAGGCTCCGTCCACTACTGGCCCTGCTGCCTTCTGTGAAACCGTGGATGAATCATGCAACTCTGAATTAAATTCTCAGCGTATGAAAAGACAGACCTGCCTGCCTTCTTGGCGGGGCGGGGGTGGGGGGTGGGGGGGGAGGTTATGAAGAAAAGATATAAACATCTTTGAAAGTGCCTCTAAACTATACATTCCTATTCAAATGTAAGAGGCTGACGTTTATGTATTGTGAGCTACTTTTTAATATTACCATTTTCAAAGCACACAAAGTAAGCAGCAGTACAAATTCACAAAAAAAGTTAACAGGTGTTTTAAAATGTGGTAAGTCCAACAAAGTTTTCACCTTTAGAGGTTTTTTTTAATTATTTTATTGTTGTTCAATTAGTTGTCTGCATTTACCCCCCACCCCTGACCCCAGGCAAACCCACCTCCCTCCCTTGCTTCCACCCTCCCCCTTGGTTTTGTCCATGTGTCCTTTATAGTAGTTCCTGAATACCCTTGTCCCCATTATCCCCTTCCCCCTCCCCTCTGGTTACTGTCAGATTGTTCTAAATTTCAATGTCTCTGGTTATATTTTGTTTCTCTGGTTATATTTTGCTTGCTTGCCTCACAAGTGCCTTGGCTGTGACTGACCTGAAGAACACTCTTCCTATTGTTGGCTGGTTTTGCTTTTCTTATCCCAGTGAGATCCATGTTCCCCGGTAGCTGATCTGGCCTCGGTGCCTTCTCTCATGAGTCCTTATATAAATCCCTTTAACATTTCATATAGTAAAGGCAGTGTGATGACGAATTCCTTGAACTTGACTTTATCTGAGAAGCACTTTATCTGCCCTTCCATTCTAAATGAAAGTTTTGCTGGATAGAGTATTCTTGGATGTAGGTCCTTGCTTGTCATGATTTGAAATACTTCTCTCCAGCCCCTTCTTGCTTGGAAGATCTCCTTTGAGAAATCTGCTGATAATCTTATGGGAACTCCTTTGTAGGTAACTGTCTCCTTTTCTCTTGCTGCTTGTAGGATTCTCTCCTTATTTTTAATCTTGGGTAATGTTATTATGATGTGCTTTGGTGTATTCCTCTTTGGGTCCCGCTTCTTTGGGGTTCTCTGAGCTTCTTGGACTTCCTGGAAGTCTATTTCCTTTGCCAAATTTGGGAAATTCTCGTTCATTATCTGTTCAAATATACGTTCAATTTCTTGGTGTTCCTCTTCTCCTTCTGGCAGCCCTATGATCCGGATGTTGGGTTGTTTACAGATGTCCTGGAGGTTCCTAAGCCCCTCCTCATTTTGAATTCTTGTTTCTTTCTTCTGGTCCACCCCACTGGTTTGAGTCCCAGCTTCCTTCTTTTCCCTATTGGTTCCCTGTATATCTTCCCTCATTATTTTAGTGTATCCTTCATTTGTTCATTTATTTGCGTCCACCTTTCTTCCAATTTTGTGAGCATCCTGATTACCAGTATTTTAAACTTTGCATCTGATAGGTTGGCTATGTCCTTTTCTGTTAGTTGTAATTTGTTCTGATCTTTCATTTGGGCCATTTTCTTTCTTTTTATCTTGGCGCACCTGTTACTTTAATGGGTCAGAGTCTTAGGTGTTCGCTGTTGCTGGGCACCCTGGGTCGTTGTGTTGTGATGCTTCCTCTGGGGGCGGGGCCTGGGAGGAAGCAATGGCACCTGCTCTGTTCACCACCGGCTCCCGATCACCCTCCGCTCCCTAGTTCCTTACTGCCTTTTCCGCCAGTCTCGGCCCTGCTGGTTCCCACTGGCCTTTCCGGTTACGCCGCTGGCTGCGGGCTTCACTTGTTGCTCAGGGTCGCACTTTGGCTAGGCGGGCCTGGCGTGAGTCCCTCCGGGCACACTGCCTCTCGCTCCACTTCTCCACCTGGATTTGCCCCGCTTACCAGTCTGGATGTACATCCTCTCCAACTTCCTGAGTGTCGGACTTCCCCTCGGTTTGATTCTGTCCATTCTGGTTGTTTATTTTGCTATTGAACTTGTTGTTTAAACTCTCTGGTTGTAAGGGGCGGCACAGTGCGTCCACCTACGCCGCCATCTTGGCATAAGTCCAACATACTATTTTCTAAAGTTTCTGATCTATAAATATTCTGTGAATGTATTTACACCCCCCCCAAAAAAAAACCAAAAAACCAATACTAGCAACTAGGAAAATACAGAAGAAAAAATACAGGAAATGCATTATATTTCTGGAGAAACATGAAACATGCCTTAAGAATACACTAAACTGCTAACAGTTTAAAGAGATATAACCTAAGATCTTAGCGAATCTTCAAGAAGAATACAGAATTACTTATTTGACTTTCTTCCAAACACCACTGCAGTGGAAGACTGAGAGTCCTATATCCTTTGAATATCTTCATTCTTGTCAAACCAGAAATCCCCTCAGTTCCCAAACCATATTCCACTAGATTGGTCTTAATTGCTCTCCTCCCAGGAGACCCAGAAGTATAACTGTAATCCTGAAATATTCTTACAAGAAAAATCCTCCATGACTTGACGTGAACCGAATGAGCCTCTCTCTTCCTAAAGCCTCCCAATCTGTGACTCCACTGGTGCCAGCAGGACCTACTAATCTTCCCACTTCTTTGTGCCCAAAGCCTAAGTACCGAGCAGAGCAGAGGCCCAAATAAATACCTGCAGCACGAATCAATAAACTCCGGGAGGTAAACAGAGCGAGTTCCTTGTCTCACTTATTTTATACTGCTTTATGGAATGCAGATGCTCGACACTGAAACTGTTAACAGAATCCCAGCCTCTGAAGAGTCTGACAAATGCTAGTTGTATTTTCAGATTCAATGACTGCAATGGTTTACAGTAGCTACCTAACTAAAAAAAGTTAGGTGAAGAGAACAATTAAAAACTTAAATTCTATAAAAACGAAAGCAGTCAACTGAAAGCATGAACCCGTGAGTTTGGTCTCCAAGAAGGAACGCCAGGGTAGAGTGATGCATATGGCAAATTCTGGGAAAGAAGTTCCAAGTTAACAAAATAACAGCCTAGATTCATGATCTTGTCCATCAAACACATATATGTGTACACGCGCACACACAGCCTGTCTATACTGAAGCCACATTAGTTAAATGGACTCTGTGCAGAAAAGTGGTCATATACCAGGAAGTGAGATGTGCATAATAATCTTGGAGTCAGTGAAATAATGAGCATCCCTATCCTATTAGTCACCTTTTCCAGCAATAAACACTTCCTGAATCTGTTAACTGTCTACATAAAAGGTACTAGAAATTATATAAATTGAAACCATGTAAACTAATTGTTTTAACAGAGCAAATACTTAGCTCAGAATAAATTAATTTCTCTTATGTCCATACTTCAAAAATTAAAAGGGAAATACGGCTCACTCTTGAACCAAGGAAGAATTAACTTTTTTAAAAGAGCAATAGCAGCCCTGGCTGGTGGAGCTCAATGGATTGAGCACGGGCTGCGAACCAAAGGGTCGCTGGTTCGATTCCCAGTCAGGGCACAGGCCTGGGTTGCAGGCCAGGTCCCCAGTATGGGGCCCATGAAAGGCAACCACACATTAATGTTTCTCTCCATCTTTCTCTCCCTCACTTTTTCCCTCCCTTCCCCTCTGTCTAAAAATAAATAAATAAAATCTAAAAAAAAAAAAAAAAGAGCAATAGCAGAAAAACAAACAAAAAAAAAAAACCCCAAAAAACCTGAAATATTTTGCTAAATAACCTAACATGATTTTCAAACTTTTTATATGTTTAATTCCTGATATCGAAAATAATCACTTATGGCCTATATTTCTACTCAAAGACGATGAACTTCAACCACTTTTATACATACTACTTAGAGATACTCTAGTTGTCACTGTCTTGTGACCCTCTGAGTTTGTTTCCAGACACTGGGAGCCTCTGAAGAGCTCTGGGGCCGAACCACAGCTGGAGAGACGCTCTCCAAAGCTTCCCAGTCTTGCTCCTAAGAAGACGCAGGTTATGAACCATGCACCCTCTACATACTTCTGATCAGACATGATGGGAACTGTTTGAGAAGCAGGCATTTGGGGGACCAACTATCTTCTTCCTTTCTGATTATACAGCATGCAATCCAGAGTCCATCCCACCTAGACAAAATGATGCATGGCTAGAGGGCAGAGTGAGATGACATACAGACACCGGAGCTTTTAGAAGTGTGAACTTTAAGGACCACTACAAAGGTACATATTTTCATTCTTTCTTTTCTTGAACCAAAGCCCTCAAAATATAACTAATGTTTTAAAATATCACAGTAATAACATATAAGTACTATATAAGGGGGGACACTCCTACTTACTTTTGCTTATGAATGAACTTGGTTCTCCACTTTTTAATTCATGGGAACTTTACCAAAAAATGCCTTCTTAGGAACAAAAAGAAAAATACAGGTTCAGTTAGAAGAGTTCCAAGGGAACTAAGCTGAACGACACAAAGTTGATGCAATCAGAGTTCTGAGAGGAAGGCTCCCAGACACTTTCAGGATTTTTACAATGTGGTTCAGAAGGGGAGTGGAATATAGGACATCTGTTGTGAAAACTACAGAAATTCAATCTCTGCTTCTACATGTACTGATACTATCTCTTCTAAACTTATAAGGTCAAATATGTGCAAAGGGAAGATTTGCAGAGACTACTGTCATGTTTCTAAGAGTGAACACTACAGAATAAATTCATAACAATAGCAGGAAAGCCCAAAGCTTAAGAGTTGAAATTGTTTCACAACCATAAAGTCACAGCAAAACAAACCCCAAAAAAGGTTAACTAAGAAAAAAATATAAGGACTCTGAAATGAAGAACAACTGAGAAAACAATTGAGGATGTGATTATGGTTGGCCTAATTATAAAAGTACAGTTACAGAAAACCTTCCCCCACAGGTTCATAGGATGAAGCTGTCCCTGTTATTCTAGTCTCAGCTCAAAGGTCCCTCCTTGGGAAGCCCTTCCCTGAACACCTAGTTGGAAGCAGACCCTCCAGTTCCTCTCAATCACATCATCTGGTCTCATTTTCTTCATAGCAATCAGTGCTTCTAAAGGCATCTAGGGTATTATCTTTATTGTGTTTCCTCCCATACTAGACTAGAAGCTCTTTGATGACAGGGTCTTTCCTTGTCTGTCTGCTTCATGATTGTATCCCCAGGGCCTAGAACACCACTTGATATAAAACATTAGGTTCAACAAAAGCGGAATCAATAATGCTAATGAAAAATTAATATAATAGGGGTTCACCCTGACACCTATGTAGGGATCCTCCAAGGGTCCCCACATAACACTTTGAAATCCACCTTTACATCAGCACATCTGTATAAAACACACACACACACACACACACACACACACAATGTTTACTATAGCACTCTAGTAACAACAAATTGGAAACAATCAAAATGCTTATTGAAGAATGTACAAAGTGTTTATTTATACAAGGGTATATCACACAGCAGCTTAAAATAAATGAACTAGGATTGAATGAATCAATGTCACATCATAAAGTTCTCAAAAACAAATAGAAAGATGATAATTTATATCAATGAAACTTCTGTAAGTGGTACAACTAAAACACTTTGGAAGTCTGCAAAATAACACCATTTCTAATCTTTGGATAAAATCAGATGGCTATGCAGTTACAGCACAAACACATGCACTGGAAATAGAAACACCAAGTTGATCAATGTAAGAGAATGGGTAAGAATGGGGGACTTCTACTGCACATGGTGTTTTCTTAAAAGAAAAAGACCTCAAGGGTTAAAATGTTAAAATTTGTTAAGAGGTAGAGGATGGTTTATGTGAGTATTCTTTATTTAGTCTCTGTTCCTTTCTGTATATTAAAAATATCTCACATTTTAAAGATATTTATTTATTTTTTTAGACAGAAGGGAAGGGAGGGAGAAAGAGAGGGAGAGAAACATTAATGTGTGGTTGCCTCTTGCGTGCCCCTCACTGGGGACCTGGCCTGCAACCCAGGCATGTGCCCTAGACTGAGAATCGAAAAGGTAACCCATTGGTTTGCAGGCCAGTGCTCAATCTACTGACCCACGCCAGCCAGGGCACAGATATCTCACATTTTAAAAAAAGAGAAAAGGTTCTGCACTAGTTGGTTTTGGCAAATAAAAATTTATTGCTATGTTCTAACACTATTATCATCAGCCCAACCAGATTAGTCCATATTTTTAAAGTATCACCTTTGACATATAAAAATTGTATATATTTAAGGTATACAATTTGATATTTTGATATATGCATACAATGTGAAACCACTGTGGCAGTGATTTCCACATGCGTGTAAACATGCAGTCCTGAGAATTTACACGTTTTGAGCACAGCTCTGTGTGATTCCTGTGTGAGCAACTGTGGATCATGTCTGTGGGATGGGAATTCTCTAATAGGAATTTGGCAAAGATGTATCTTAAAAAATTCTGGCTTGCTGTGCCCTGCATATTACTTTAATCTGGTCCTGTCTGCCACCAGACGTGAATCAACATCCTGATGCCCTGTTAATGAGTAATCCTACCTGTTCTGCTTAATCCCATGAATAATCAATCCAATGTAAATGTGTCTTAATGCCTCTAATAAAACCCCCGGCTAAGCAACCCACGAGGTCTTTCTCCCCAAGATGGGGGATGGTGGAGGAGGCCCGTGGTCGCCGGATTCCTTCCCCCCGCGTGTCTCAGTGTGAGATTCTTTCATGCATTCGGTTACGGTCACCCACGGGTTTCGGCTGGGACGAAATCCCCACGACAACCATCACCACAATCAAGCTAAATAACTTACTTATCACTCTACATAGCTACCATTTTGTGTGTGTGCTGTGTGTGTGTGCATATTTAAGATCTACCTCTCAGGAAATTTCAAGTACATAACATGGTATTCGTAAACTACTGCTCTGAGCTGTACATTAGATCTCCAGAACTCATTCGTCTTGTATTAACTGAAACTTTGCACTCTTTTGATGCTAAATGTGTTCCTAAAATATTTTTTACAAAACATCCTTTTTACAAATGAATATTAAAATTCAAACACTAAAATCCTTTCATTTTTTTTAAAGAAATTGTAAGGAAATTACTTTAAGGAATTAGTAAGAACCAAATGTCCTATTGTTACTTAGCTGGTAAACTGTTGTTAATGACAGTCAAATAAGAAATCAGGACTTCTTGCCAAGATGGAGGCATAGGTAGACACACTGTGCCTCCTTGCACAACCAAAAGAGGGACAACAACAATTTAAAAACAAAAAATTACCAGAACTGACAGAAAATCTAACTGTATGGAAGTCTGACAACCAAGGAGTTAAAGAAGAAACGTTCATCCAGACCAGCAGGCGGGATGGAGTCAGGTGGAGAAGGCTCAAGACAAGGCAGTTCGTGGAGCGTGGCAGGCAACACTGCAGCTGGCCGTAGAGACTCAGTGGGGCGGAGGCTGGTGGACCAGGCAGTCCCGCATTTGCACGCAGATAAACTGGGAGAAAAAGCTGGAGAGCAAAACAGACCGCGCAACCCAGGGCTCCAGCGCAGGGAAATAAAACCTCAAACCACCGATTGAAAACACCTGTGGGGGTTGAGGCGGCAGTGGGAGGAACTCCCAGCCTCACAGGAGAGTTTGTTGGAGAGACCCAGAGGGTCCTAGAATGTACACAAGCCCACCCAACTGGAATCAGCAGAGAAGGGCCAGGGGAAGTGACTGAAAGCCGGCAGAGAGCAGAGCAAGTGCCATTGTTCCCTCTCAGACCCCCTCTCCCACAGACAGCGTCACAACGCAGCCACGTGGGTTGCTCCTGCTGGTGAACACCTAAGGCTCCGCCCTTTAATGTAACAGGCACGCCAAGAAAAAAAATGGCCCAAATGAAGGAACAGATCAAAGCTCCAGAAAAAAATACAACTAAGCCATGAAGAGATAGCTAACCTATCAGACGCACAGTTCAAAACACTGGTAATCAGGATGCTCACAGAATTGGTTGAATTTGGTCACAAATTAGATGAAAAAAATGAAGGCTATGCTAAGGGAAATAAGGGGAAATGTGCAGGGAACAAATAGTGATGGGAAGGAAACTGGGACTCAAATCAAAGGTGTGGACCAGAAGGAAGAAAGAAACATTCAACCAGAAAAGAATGAAGAAACAAGAATTCAAAAAAATGAGGAGAGGCTTAGGAACCTCCAGGACATCTTTAAACGTTTCGACATCCAAATTATAGGGGTACCAGAAGGAGAAGAGGAAGAGCAAGAAATGGAAAACTTATTTGAACAAATAATGAAGGAGAACTTCCCCAAGCTGGTGAAGGAAATAGACTTCCAGGAAGTCCAGGAAGCTCAGAGAGTCCCAAAGAAGTTAGACCCAAAGAGGAACACACCAAGGCACATCATAATTACATTATCCAAGATTAAAAATAAGGAGAGAATCTTAGAAGCAGCACAAGAAAAGAAGACAATCACCTACAAAGGAGTTCTCATGAGACTGTCAGCTGATTTCTCAAAAGAGACCTTTCAAGGAAGAAGGGGCTGGAAAAAAGTTTACCAAGTCATGAAAGGCAAGGACCTACATCCAAGAATACTCTATCCAGAAAAACTTTCATTTAGAATAGAAGGGCAGATAAAATGCTTCTTAGATAAGGTCAAGTACAAGGGGTTCATCATCACCCAGCCTTTATTATATGAAATGTTAAAGGCATGGAGGGATATCAACAGGGGAGTGGGAGGAGGAGAGAGGAGGAAAAAGTACAGAGAATAAGTAGCATAAATGGTAGGTAGAAAACAGACAGGGGGAGATTAAGAATAGTATAGGAAATGTAGAAACCAAAGAACTTATGTGTATGACCCATGGACAAGAACTAAAGGGGGGGAACGTGGGGCAAGGGGAATAAAGGGGAGAAAATGGGACAACTGTAATAGCATAATCAATAAAATACATTAAAAAAAATAAAAAACCTGTGAACAACTCTTTAAAAAGTTATCTGAAAGGACTGCCTTTTTTTTCCCTTCTAAAAATCTATTAAGGTGGCATTTTATAGTGGAGCAAGTACAGAATTAGGTTTTTGAAATAAAACCTCATTCTAATGTAAAACTTAGGTATAAATTTGTCCTACCCTGAGCTTACTCTCATAAATATTATGACATGAGGAAATGGCAACAAGCTGTCAATTTAATGCAACTAAATTTTTCCAATTAATTTCTATTTCAGACATATAGTAATGTTTTTATTATAAACATCTGCCTCATTTAAATAAAGTGATGATTTTCAATACTCCTACCTTCTATTTCCTAGAGTATTTTTAAATGATTTTTTAAAACTTAAATAAAACTATAAACTTGAAGACTTTGCATACGTAACTTTATTTATTCTGTCAGTTAAACACTGATTCTTGAGGTAGGGGATGGTGTGAAAACAAAGCAAAGTTTTATCCTATTGTTTGCGGGGTTTTTTAACTTTATTTTTAAAAGTCAAGATTATTTGCCTTGCATTTCAAATGCAATTAAAGTAGGGCTTGAGATTTAAAGGCCCATTTTTTTAAAGTTTGAAACAGCTCAAAAACCTAAAGACTATTTTCATATTTTTCATTAATAGCTTTTTTAAAATACTCAAGGATATGTTTGTTGATTTGAAAGAGAGAGAGAGAGAGACATTCATCGGTTGCCTCCTATATGCGCCCCGACCATGACTGAACCCGAAACCTAGGTATGTGTCCTGACCAAGAATTGAACCCACAACCTTTGGTGTATAGGACAAAGCTCCAACCAACTGAGCCATCCAGGGCTCATTAACAACTTTTTAAAAAAGTTACTATACTGCCTTGAAAGCAACTCTCATTTCTTATATTCCAATCGAACTTCATTTTTAAAAACTGTCATATTCTCAGATGTCTAAAACTTACTCTTCCTTTCCCTCCCTCCACCACCCTTCCTTCTTTCTTTAACAAACTCTTAATAATGAGTATATGCCAGACAGTGTTAATTCACTCAATTCTTACAGCAACCCTCTGAGGTACATACTATCATTATTCCCATGTCAAAGACGAAGAAACCGAGGCACAGATGATAAAATAACTTGCTAAAGGTTCCACATATTATAAATGGCAGAGCCAGGATCCAAACCCAGAGTCCATGACAAAGTGAAGTCATTTTTTTAAAAGTGTGCATTGTTTCTAATTTTTCCTGTCACTACTCTTAAAATTCCAGCAACTTAAAGCAATGTTTGTTTTCCACAAACGACCAGGTTTAAGAAGTATGAGGCAGAGGATATGGGCTCTGCCCGATCACGTTTATCAAATTATCAGACATACAAAAAAAGAACAACGTGTGTGTGTACAGGGAAGAATAACAACTGAGGCAGAAGATAACACATTCTGCTTAGAACAAAATTATTCAGAGGCGCCTGAAGGACACGCAAGTAGAGGTGGTTGGTAAGTGGGTAGTTGTGCTAATCTGAATCTTAAATAAAGGGAAGTCTGTGCTGGAGCGAGAGGAAAAACTGGGGGGCTGCAAAGAGCACGTGAGCCTTGAGGGGTGGGCAGGAGTCACTCAGACAGGGAGGGAGGCAGCCTGCACTTTGGCTGATAGAGGAAGGTTCATGGCAACATGCAAGCTTTAGATTTGGCACCAGGCTCATGTAAGAAGAGGTAGCGTGGTAAAGTTAGGTAGGTCAGAATGTCTCCTAGAGTAGAATGTGAACTACTCACTAGCGAGGTAAGCCTATATGCCTATGTTCTTTGCATTTTGCAGACTGAACAGGTATCAAGCCAATATATAATACGGCCTCTTTTAATCAATGAAGTCTAAACCTATGAAACTGAAAATAGGCTAAGGCTATTATTACACTTCATGTGAACATTTTAAAACTCATTTATGTAAAGATTAGGAGACTATTTTAAAAACTTATGTGCATAAGAGGGTTTCAATCACTTTAGAAATACACATGTAGACATTTACTATTAATTAGACAGTTTTCAACTGAGGTTACAGTATATTCCAGCACCTACTCTGGGCAAAGTGCAGTGCACACCAGAAAGCCGAAAGACAGCATGTCCCTGCATTTTCCTGCCTGCCTGGGGTGCGGACACCTGACATCTGCAAAGATTACTCCGATGCAGGGTACGTTCATCCTGCCATACTGATGCCATTCACGTCAACCAGAGAACGGGCGCAAATTTCTGGCGGGGCGCAATGTCTGCTGGCCTTTAAGAAAGTGGGGTTCAGCAGCAAGTTAAGGAAGGAAGACTGGGCAGTCAGGACCAGAATAACTTACGCAGCAATATTCGGTTACATCAGTTAAGAACCATGTCATGTGCCTCTACAAATTGCGTGTTAATGACTACTTAATGAATATTTGTGAAAGAATTGCCTTTTCTTCATGTCTCTTTACAGTTAAAATTTATTTAATAGGTAACACAAGTATATGATAAACATTTTTCCAAAAGACAAAAAAAAGGGAGATAATGAAAAGTCCCCCTCCTAACCCGATGTCATCACCAGAGACATTCCTCCTGAGAGACGCTCCATGAAACTGCATTTCTTTTAAACTTCTTTACGTTTAGATTGTCTTCTAATTCCAATTGGCATTTCCACGGTTTCATGATTCTTAAAAACCTATAATATGATATGATTCTTTCTGTCCATACCCAGAATTTGCATGAAGAATATTGGTATTCTATAATCTAGGTTGGAGATCAAGGTGAAGCCAGGAACACAAATTTAAGGCCTGGATCTTCCCTACTATGGTTTTGGTTTTATTTCCTTTTTTAAAAAATAGGATTTCCTCTATTCTGCCAAATTTCTTTTGAGTCAAACAACTTACCTAATGAATGTCCATTTAAAAAAGCATGCACACACAGTAACCCTGCCTATGGGCAGGTCCTTTGTAACCTAACAGCTTAAATCAGGAAACCAAAGGTGACCAATCATGCTCTTATATATTAATAGAGTTTTGAATTGTGTTGTGTTGTTTAGCATTTTGATCTACAAAATGGGGTCATGCACCCCAGGCAGAGTATAAGGCAATCCTTTGGAATATAGAAAAAATTAGAATTTGTTTACCATTATTTTTTATTTTCAATATCTATATTCTGGGAAGCTTTATCATCTATATAATAAACTCATATACTGGTACATGTATAAAATTCATAAATACCTATTGGGAATGCATGTTCAAATATATTTTGCTAATGATGGTATCTAATCAAAAAAGTTTTGAGAATTAAAACAGTTCAGTATATGAGGTGCTATTTCTAAAAATAAACAGTATGTTGAGTTTCTAAAGTACTATTTTAAGTGCTAATTTGATTGTAACAGACAGAGAAAATAAACTATAAAATGGACAGAAAGATCAATGCTGGACTAGACTTTTGGACTAGCAAATTTTGAAAAAGAAAAGTAGGTAGCTTACTTTTTGAAATGTGGTTCTTTTCAACCATGTTACCCTGTAAAAACTGCTGTACAATGTACATACCATGGTTAAGGAGATGGGCTCTGAATTAAGAATGTCAGGTTCAAATCCTGACTATATCACTTCTTTTGGGGAGTGCGACATACGGTATGTATACGTGGCATTTTTTCAAGGTTTGTGGCACTTAACACACAAGAGCATGAACACCCAATCATCACACTTTATAAGCGGCGTTTTTTCCATGTCTCATGCTTAAGCAGTCAAAACGTTAACAATTATTAAATAGAAAGAATATCATTTAACAAATATTAGCTTTCTACAGTAAATGAAACAGCTGAGTCATGTTTTAATTTGGAGAACCTTTTGGAATGATGCTTTTGGGGTCTAACTAAAATGTATTTAAACGAATCGAAGCTTTTTTCCTCTTAATCCAAAAAAATCCCCTTAATATCACTGCCATGAACTATTCTGTCTTGGAACAGCTAATGTAAATTAAACAATGTCAGTCCCTAGCCAAACGGATACCGGAATAACTGTATACAGTATATCTTCTTGGCCTCAGTTTTATGTGGAACATGTGTTTATATTTTGACCTTTTGTCTTTTTTTTTTAAATACAGAAACATTTTTAAACAGCAGCAACTGGAATGAATTTTTCTTAAGTTTCCAAACATATTAAGCTACACATGGCAGAGCCTATTACTGAAACATTTATAAATGTTACACCAACTGTGTTTATATATCTGATTTTTTTTAGATTGTTTTGTTTTCATGCAAGTCATGACCTACAAACTTTAGATCAAATTCTTTCCACAAAATAATTACATAATGGAACAGTCTGAGTCATTTTGAATTTCCAAAACACAAAACTCGCCCATAGAAAATAAAGATACTGACTGGCATCACAGTGAGATTTTTGTACAGGGTTCTGTGATGATCCCAACCACACCTCAATGGTATGTGTAAGAGCAGAAGGACAATAAGAACAGGCTCAAGAACACGATGATAATAATTTCTCTAACTCAGAAAAACCACTGCATTCTTTTTACGTTTCAAATCTCTCAAGTAATACAAAAATAGAGTCTAATATGAGATTTCATTGCAAGGAAAAAAAAGTCAAGCAAAAAAAATGGTAATTCAGGAGTTACCCCCAAGACAGAGGCACAGGTAGACAGGCTTCACTTCCTCACACAACCAAAATAAAGATAACAACCAACTTATAAACAAAAAACAACCACGCTCTGGCTGGTGTAGCTCAGTGGATTGAGCACCAGCCTCTGAACCAAGGGATTGCCGGTTCGTTTCCCAGTCAGGGCACATGCCTGGGTTGTGGGCCAGGTCCCCAGTGGGGGCCACATGAGAGGCAACCACACACTGATGTTTCTCTCCCTCTCTTTCTGCTTCCCTTCCCTTCTCTCTAAAAATAAATAAATAAAATCTTAAAAAAAAAACCAAAAAAACATCCAGCAGAAAATCAAACTGTATGGAAGTCTGACAACCAAGGAGTTAAAGAAGAAACATGCACCCAGACCTGTAGGAGGGGTGGAGACAGGAGGCCAGGGCAGAGAGGATGCACAACAATGTAGCGGCTGGCAGACAGGGGCGGGTGAGGTGGCAGCGGATGAACTGAGATATCCCACATTTCCATGCAGATACACCAGGAGGAACAACTGGGGAGTGAGAAAGACCACGGCAACCTAGGGTTCTGGTGCAGGAAACTAAAGCCTCAAAAACTCTGACTGTAAAAACCTGTGGGGGTTGCAGTGGTGGGAAAAACTCCCAGTCTCACAGGAGAGTCCACTGGAGAGACCTACAAGGTCCTAGAACATACACAAACCCACCCATCCAGGAATCAGCACTAAATGGGCCCAATGTGCTTCTGGGTAACAGGAAGTGACTGAAAGCCTGCCAAGAGTGGAGTAAGCAGCATTGTCCCCTCTCGGACCCCTCCCCCACAAACAGCACCACAACACAGAGAAGGTTGCTGTGCTGTGGAGTGTCCTGCCCTGAAGACTACTTACGGCTCTGCCTCTTAGAATGTAACAGGTGCACAGAGACAAAAAAAATATGACCCAAATGAAAGAACAGATCAAAACTCCAGAAAAAGAACTGAGCAACGAGGAGATAGCCAACCTATCAGATGCAGAGTTCAAAACACTGGCAATCAGGATGCTCAAAGAAATGATTTAGTATGGTCACAAAATAAAGGAATAAATGAAGGCTATACAAAATGTACAAGGAACCAAGAGTGAAGGGAAGGAAACCGGTACTCAAATCAATGATTTGGAACAGAAGGAAGGCATTAATATTCAACCAGAACAGAATGAAGAAACAAGAATTCAAAAAAATGAGGCGAGGCTGAGGAACCTCTGGGACAACTTTAAATGTTCCAATATCCGAATCATAGGGGTGCCAGAAGGAGAAAAGGAAGAGCAAGAAATTGAAAACTTACTTGAAAAAGACAGTGAAGGAGAACTTCCCCTATCTGGAGAAGGACCCCCTCTATGCAAGTCCAGGAAGCTCAGAAAGTCCCAAAGAAATTAGATCCAAGAAGAAACACACCAAGGTACATCATAATTACATTAGCCAAGATTAAAGAGAAGAAGAAAATCTTAAAAGCAGCAAGAGAAAAGGAGACAGTTACCTACAAAGGAGTTCCCATAAGACTATCAGCTGATTTCTCAAAAAAAAAAAAAAAAACAACAACATTACAGGCAAGAAGAGGCTGGAAAGTATTCAGAGTCATGAAAGGCTTCCTACATCCAAGATTACTCTATCCAGCAAAGCTATCATTTAGAATGGAAGGGCAGATAAAGTGCTTCCCAGGTAAGATCAAGTCAAAGGAATTCATCATCACCAAGCCCTTATTATACGGAATGTTAAAGGGACTTATCTAAGAAAAAGAAGAAGATCAAAAGAAGAAGCTCAAGAACATTAAAATGACAACAAACTCATAACCATCAACAACTGAACCTATAACACAAAAACTAAACAACTAAACAGGGAGTGAACCACAGACATGAAGATTACATGGAGGGTTATCAGCAGGGAGCGGGAGAATGTTGGAAAAAAAAGGTACAGGGAATAAAAAGCATAAATGGTAGGTACAAACTAGACAGGGAGAAGTTAAGAATAGCACAGGAAAGGGAGAAACCAAATAATTTATATATACGACCCATGGACATGAACTGAGGTGGGGGGAATGCTGGCAGGAGGGGGGTGCAAGGCGGAGGGGTAATAATGGGACAACTGTAATAGTGTAATCAATAAAATATACTTTAAAAAATGGTAATTCCAAAGGCAAAAATACAAAAGTACTTCTCTTTAGCCTAGCCCAGCAATTTTCAACCTTTCTCATCTCATGGCACACATTAATTAATTACCAAAATTCCATGGCACACCAAAAATATGCTATATTTTATGTCAATGTAACAAAAAAAATAGGGATAATTTTGATTCACTCATACCAGACAGCTATTATTGGCTGTTGTCATTTTTCTAATTTGACAATCTAAGGGGGGAAAAGGTCAGTGCCCTTGACTAAATAGTCAAGTATTGACTGTTTTAAAATTTTTTGTGGCACACCCGTTGAAAATCTCTGGCCTAATCTTTTATACCTTAAACCTCGATAGAAAACAGAAAGAATTTTCATAACATGTAAATTAATGTAAATAGCACTCAAAATGTCAGTGATAGTTCTATGTAGAAGAAGACCAAAACCAACTAAACTTGGATGAGGAGCTTCTTTGGCTCTCAGCTGCCCCACTATTAAATGACAGATTATGTATACTATCTATGAGACAGTCTCTGACAAAAGGGTTGTGGGAGGCACTGATTCTTAAGAAGTCTAGAGATAGAACACTTAAGAGAATCATTTCTTTTTCCTTAAAAAAAAAATTGAGGAGTTGGCTCTCAAAAATTTCTGTAGTAAGTGAATGAGTGAATCAGCATAACATCCTGCCTTCCAACATTCACACATCCCTTCTCCAGGCCTCAGCCCCTTTCTGGTGTCAGTGACCCTCGACACTAAGAAAGTAGACTCTGCAGTCAGTTACTGAAAATCTCCTTAACTGAACTCCTCACTTTCAAACAGTGCATCAATCCTAACCTCCACCACAGGCCTGCTCTACTGATTACTCTCGTTAAAAGACTTAATGGATTACAGCCCTGGCTGGTGTGGCTCAGTTGGTTGAGTGTCGTCCAGGACACTGAAGAGTCGAGGGTTTGATATCCAGTCAGGGCACATGCCTAGGTTGTGGGTTCAGTCCTGGTTTGGTCCCAGTCCAGGAGTGTATAAGAGGTAGCGGATCGATGCTTCTCTCCCTGACACTGATGTTTCTCTGCCTCCATTCCCCTCCCTCTAAAATCAATAAGCATGTCCTCGGGTGAGGATATAAAAAAAAATCACCTAATGGCTTACAATTTAACTTCTTACTGATCAATTCAAATATCTCTTGTAAGTATTTACACAATTTAAAAAGAAACATTGGTTTTTTGACACAGTTATGAACAAAATCTTGACAGCTGGAAATTTACTGGAATCTATGAAATGAGATTTGCAACAATAAATAACCATTAAATATTTACTCCAGTCTCACCCAGACACAGCACATCTACTTTATGGGCACCGCAAAAAGAAAACTTGTAACCACCACATTAAAGGCTGGCTAAACAGTTTATTTTTAAGATAAGTAGACACATGGAAGTACCCAATGCTTTACATTTGTTTCGGTGTTTTCATTCTATGCCTCTTTTCCTAAAGCCTAAAATAAAAGATGGATAAGAGTTTGAAAAAGGACACTATTTCAAGTACTTTGATTTTCTAATTTCGATACTAAAGCAATCCACTAAATATTACTATGAAAATGAATAATGCTCTTAACTGTCTACTTTGAAAATCATAATCACCATCTATAACTCAAACTATTTTTTAAACTTCTAATAGTATTGTTTTATGCTCATAAGTAAAATAATGGCTTCAATGTTTTAGCCATCTGTCATAAATGATGTAATCCATTTCAGGAGGATTTAAAACTACCAAGTAAATTTCTAATACCCAAAGACCATTAAGTCTCATTAATTACAAATTCCTGGGCTGGGCTCTTAGATACAAATTATGAGTTCAAAGGATGTGGGGGTTTTTATTTTTGTTTTTTTACTGTGCAACACAACTGCACATTAAATCCTAAGTAGAACTCACATAAACTTATTTCCTACTTCATATCTCTAAAAAGTGCAAATGCTAGATTCATTTCCCCCAAATACAATAAAATTACTATTCTGCAAGAAAAATTTACATTTCTGTAATAGTTCATGTTAATGAGATAACTTGTTTAACGTGCAATCAACTTTTGGTGAGTGCACTGGGCTACGGGCCTTACAAATATTAAGCTATTTATGTCTGTAACAACTTTACGAGGTAGGTATTATTTCTATGACAACATGTCAACATGCCTAGCGCAGCACTTCACACATGAAAGAAAATAAATGTTGCCTGAAAACCTGACTTTCATAAACATTATTCAAACTGATTAAGTGTATTTAAGAAGTTGTTGATATATTAAGACATTTTAACTTTTAGTCACTTGCTTCAGAGAACTCCAACCACCAAAATTTCTTCAGCGCTATGCTGACAGCTACATGTAGGAGGAGGCAAGAACTGACAATTGGTTGCTTTGTCTCATAATAATCTCGTCGCCATAGAGAGAGCAAGTTCTTATATAAGGGCACACAGAAGTGAGCCTAATATAAACTAGCCAAAGCAACAATTCTTTAACGTGATGATTCCTCTCTACAGTTTCCTGCTATCAGCTGGGTCATGAACTCAATAGATGAACATATTTCTTACTCCCAGCGCGAGCACGGTGAGAACATTTTCACAGCAGTGTCTTGAGAAGTCGATCCATCTGTTGCCCTTACCGCTTTTCCACCATCTCATTTTAGGATGACCACATAAACCATGCCAGCAGATGAGTTTCTGACTTTTATTCTTCAAGTCAGAATGAGGCTTTGGTTCTCTTCTAATTCTGTCTCTAACAGATACTTGCTCGTAATCAACTAAGAAAATATTTTCAGAAACATGACTATTCTTCTCAACCCTCCTTCCACCGCTTCTCACAAGAAGTTACTATTTTCTAAGCCTCCCACTGCCACAGCCACCGCCACAAGCTCCAACTTTCCAATATTTTGCATGGTTTTGAGGATCCCTTTAAATTGTAAAAAGTCAACAGGAGATAAGATCCTCCAACAAAAATTTGACATTGCTCAAAGTTAAGAGGATTAAGTCGTAACTTTTACATGGTAAATTTCTTTTTATATACCTCCGACATGCTTGCTTATTAGATATGGTTCCACATTTTTGGCCTGTTTATCCACTTTGAATTCTAGATCTTTTTCTTCTACAAAATAGAAAATGACTCCTTCCATAGTTTGTATTAATTTATTTTTCTTCCAGGTTGACTGCTTTTCACGTACAATATGTATAACTTAGGTTTTCCTGGACACTTGTCTATTTATCAGGGTATTTTCAAATTTTATTTAATGTTATAATTTTAGCAATTTCACTGAAGAAATTACTGAGCAACAAAAGATCTCACAATGATGCCTATATAAAACCACTATAGGGCCCTGGCTGGTGTAGCTCAGTGGATTGAGTGCGGGCTGGGAACCAAGTGGTCCCGGTTCGATTCCCAGTCAGGGCACATGCCTGGGTTGCAGGCCAGGTCCCCAGTGAGGGCCATGTGAGAGGCAACCATACATTGCTCTTTCTCTCCCTTTCTCCCTCCCTTTCCCTCTCTCTAAAAATAAATAAATAAAATCTTAAAAAAAAAAAAACCACTATAGGTATTCTCTGCTTTTCAAAAGTTCATGTTACACCACTTTGACAAAACACCTGCATTAGTGCATACCTGTTTTTGCTAACTGAAAAAAAAATCCAAAGAGGATTTTCATTTTTATGAAAAAAGGCGAAAGGTAAAAACAGCGTTCAGCATTTGTTTTGCAGCAAGCCATGGTAGAGGTAGTGTGCACCCAAGCAGCAAGAGCGGCACTACTTTTACTTTATGTTAGTCTTATTTTTAGGTTTTATGTGCCATTTGGCATGGTTTGGTGGGTTATTTTTGGGTCAAAAATTTTCCATATAAATTAATGGTACTGTTGACTCTTGAACACCACAGGTTTGAATGAGTCCATTTACATGCAGAATTTTTTCAGTAAATACTGTAGTTTATTTTCTCTTCCTTAGGTTTTCTTAGTAACTTTCTTTTATCTAGCTTACTTTATTGTAAGGATACCGTATTCAATACATACAACAAAAACATATGTTAATCGACTGTTTATATTATCAGTAGGCTTTTAGTCAACAACAGGTTATCAGTAGTTAAGTTGTGGGAGTCAAAAGTTACACGTGGCTGGCTGTCTGTCTACAGGAGGGGCTGGAACCTCTAACCCCCACCCCTCCTTCCTGTTGTTCAAGAGTCAATTGCAATTGCTTCTTCATTTTACAAAAGATTTCACAGGAACACTCTACTTTCATATGGGGAAAACCCGTAATTGCTATAGATTCCACTACAAACTGCTACTAATCCAACTCTTTGTCCTGTAAACACTAAACCTTTCTAATAAATTCCAAGCCTGGGAACACTACCTTTTCAGAAGTGACAGGCCAAGCTTTATTCACCTCTACAGGATGGGAAAGGGGGAGGCAGGGTCTCCATTATAGCTTCTTTCAGGACGTCAGAAGTTCCCCAAAAGGGGATTACCATGTGTCATTATTACTCTAACAACTAAAAATTGCCTTTTTGACTAGAATTGATAGCAAACAGAAAACAGAAACCAGAAGTGACAAAAACTAAAACAAAATAGGAGGGGAATAGGGAAGCAGAAGAGTAAAGACCACCTTCACCGACCTATTTCACCTGGTACCATCGATGGTCATGCTACCAGACCTAGACTGGCTTTTTTGATTCAATCACCACACTAAGATGTGAATGTCACATGCCTGTGGGTCAACAGGCACCAGTTTCATGGTCAAAAACTTGCCTATTTGCCCATTCTCTCATAAATACCAGTACTTATCCTAAAGGGATTCATGAAAATGGGTATGAACCAATCAATGCAATTTTATCGCCATTACTGAGGAAAACAACAACAACAACAGGAAAACCTGACCTGTGACTCAGCCCGTAATACAAATTTAATTTAGGAAGAACTCCCTGATAGGCTTGGGTCAGAGAGCTGTAAGAAAACAGGCTCTGCTACTTACTGGCCCTATGTGTAACCTTGGACAAGTTAATTTTTCATAGCTCTAATGATAAACCACATTAAGGTAGAGCTTGACATAAAAAATGCTCAAGTGATGCCAGCACTCACGGCCTTCCAGAGATAAAAGCTGGGAGTCACGAGCACAGGGATGGAGCCAAGCCCACCTGGGCTGCAATTCTGGTTTTACAGCATGCTGGCTGTGAACAGTGAGCAAATGACAGTCACCTTTTTCATAAAGGTGGGATAATGAATAGAAGCATTTAGCTAGTGCCTAGCACACACCAAATGTCAATAAACGGCAGCTACTTTCTAATTGTTAATATAAGAAAGAGATATTATTGTTATCACTGTTTATCAATGTTTCTCAAAGTGTACTCAGGAAACCATGAGTATCAGAAAGACCTGGCGTGTCTTGGGGGGGGGGGGGGGTGTCCCAGCCCAACCTGTTCAAAACAGCTCTCCAAGACTGGTACCTAGGAATATTCATTTCTGAATCAAACTTCCTTGAGATGCATACTAAAATTTAAGAATTACTGATCCAGCTGGCTCTGTGTTGCATCACAGTAAATGAAGACGTATCTTCCAGTACTTCTTTTCTTTGCTAGAAGAATTATCAAGTAACTGGTTTGCTGTTGCTGTTGTTTTAATATATCCGGGCACTGTTTTGGAGCTAGACATTGAATAGATAGGCTCACTCCTACTTTGTTTTCCAATGGCATTACTTTGACCTTTTTCTCCCTCTCTGACGAGAAGTTGGCAAACTATGGCCTTGGTCTATGGCCAATTTCGTACAGCCCCAACCTCCAGAGGAACATGTGTTCAAAGGGTTGTTTAAAAAAAAAGAAGAAAACGCGATAGAGACCAAATGTGGCTCACAAAGTCTAAATAAAGTTTTTACTGTTTGAACATTTACAAAAAACTTTGCTGGCCACTGGCAGCCTGAAAATGTTTGTAAACTCTAAGTCTCCACACAATTTATTTTTTTAAAGAAGAGGATGGTAACAGAAAATATTCTAGTAGACATTTTCTACGGCACCTAGTAGAGGGAAGTACCATTGCCAAAGTTCCTGATGTTGTGTGTGTGTGTGTGTGTATGTGTGTACTGGATAATGATTAAATCAAAAAAGTTTTTAAGTCGTTGAAGGTGGTATAATTGGTTAACAAGTATTTATTAAAACTCATACTGAGTAATTTTTACAATAAGCGTGCCTTGGAGAATATAAAACCATACAAAATGATCCCTGCTGTTTAGAAGTTAATAACTTATTTTTTCATTACAAAATAGAAATGAAATCTGCTCTGTGTGTAATTAATATTTGTGGCTGTTAAGGAAAAACTGGAATCATCAATGCCCAGTACTTCAAAAGCATTAAACAAAATATTTTAGTTATACTAAATTGTATTGAGCACATACAGGTTCTTTAACAACTCCCTTAGTTCCCGATTTCCTCCAACCTTGGAAACAATTATTTTTCTTTGTGTGTACGCATGTGCACATGTTTGCACATATGTGCGCATGTGTGTTGGACGCATAAAAAGAAATTAGATGCCTCTGCCCTTTGTGTTATCCATTAATGGCTTCTCCTCATTTATTTAAAATATGTATTCTTTTATCCTTTTCTTACTCCTAGTAAGAAAATTATGATTAAATTCGTGTACAAAAAAAATTAAGACTGATTTAAAATTTTTAAGTAACAATCTGTCCCTTTATCTTCACAGAGCACTAATTTCCAGGGATTTTGTGATTGTTTTGAACAAGCTAAAAATATATTAATTTTATAATATAGTTCAACAACTTTGCAAAGAAAAGAAACACCTTCTTAGGTACACACACAAGAAGATGACACCTGAAAATGTTTTAATTATATGAAATGCGCTGCAGGCACACAAGCCACAAGTAGTGTAAACAAAAAAAAGCTGCTGCAATGCTGAATGCATGTTTGCCTTATAACACAAAGAGAAACACTTGCACAGCGCACACCATGTTGTTTTAACTTGGGATGCCATAAAGATGGGATTTGCGCATTTGTGTAAACACAGGAGGCTGTAAATGTGGGTGTGTGTTAGGGAAAGAGGGTTGTAAGCAGAAGGGGTGGGACTTGCCAGGAGCAGCTATTTGAGAAAATTCCTTTTTCTTTCCCATTCATTCTTTCTAGCTTCAGTGTCTGGCACAGTCTTTGCAATTACTCACTGGCTTTTCATTCTAAAGACAACTAACAAGCTTTCAAAACTTCCTACAGTGTTTTTCACACACTTATTTTGTAAATGGCACCAAATCACTCAATATTTGTTTTATATAAAAAACAAACTATTAGCCCGTTTCCTCATTCCAAAGACCCCGTACGTTACAGGTTAAAAAGGATCCTTTGTTGTATGTCCAAAAATAACACAACACAGCATTGGTAAATTGGAAAATAAGGGTTTACTTTGTTTCCAAGAATGTCAAAGCTATTACCATAAATTTTCTTCTGCCCCAATTTTATGCTCCTTTTAGAGAATTTGCACTCCTAACAACAAAGCCAATCCAATCGAACACCCCTCCCCTTTTCGCTTTGGACACTCCATTAATAAACATAAAGGCTGAAAGAGGGTGCTATGCGGGCCAGTTTTCTTTATGCACAATGGTATCCGTCCAAAGCAGTGTCTCCAACCACAGTGAAAGTTGTCTTGCAGATGCCCACCCCCAACCGGCCATCCTCTGCCTCACAGCCCAGGACCAGAGGGGCAGACGGGCAGAGAACCCTTACCCTTCAGCTCCGCACTCCAGAGGAGGCTCGGACGAGGGGAAAGGCATGACAGGATAGCAGAGTAGGAAGGTGGGCGAATAGGAGAGTCAGAAATGGATGCTGAGGGGGTGGGCGAAATGGGAAGGTAGGGAAGGTGGATAATGGAGGGAGAAGTGGGTGAGCAAGGCTGAGAAATTCAAGAGGAGAATTCAGGGGGAGAAAGACGGTGGAGAGAGGGGGCGGGCAGGGGGTCAGTCCTCACCGTTGAACGCCCCTGTTTCCGTGGCCTCCTCCTCCTCTTCCTGCTCCCCGTTCTCGGAGTCGGTGTGCAAGGGCTCCTCGGCAAAGTTGACCCCCTTACTGGGGGTTCCGACCCCAGCAGCGGCGCCCGCGTCCCCCCAGGTCCTGCCCTCATGGCCGGAGCGCGCGGTGCCTTTGCGCTCGTTTTCCTGCTGCAGGCGCGTGAAGTGCTGCAGCGCGAACTCCAGCAGGTCCGCGGGCTGGTGCCTGAGCACCTCCACCGTGAAACCCTGCAGCAGCTCCGTCAGTCCCGCCGGAATCTCGATGCTCATCCTGCCTTCCGGGCGGCGGGCGCCTGCGCGCCGCCCTCGCCCCCTCCCCGGACAGGCCTCGGGCCCCGCGGCCGCCCACCGAGCGCGGAGGGTGCTGGAGGCGCTGCCGGCCGCGAACGCAGCGCAATGGGCCTCGGCGGCCGGGCTGGCCCAGCACGCGGCTGCTCGGTGCGGCGGCGGCAGCTGAGGGAGCGCGGCCCCGGGAGGGCGGGCAGCATCTCCGGCTCCTCCCGCTCCCGCCGCGGCCGCTTCTCTCCCCCGCCCGGGCCGCCCCGCCCCCACCCCTCCGCAGAGCGCAGGAGGGAGCTCCCGGGTGCGCCCACGTGATCCCCGGAAACCATGGTAACCCAGCCGGCGGGCGTGTTTGCGGGGAACGCCGCTCCCGCGCGCGGCCCGGGCGTGGGGCCTTCCCTCCGCAGTAGCTGGGGCTGGGCCCCCCCGCCCCGTAGCCAGCCTCCGCTAGCCGTCCACCTGTCCGCACGCTCCGGGCGGGCGGGCCACGGGGCCGGGTTCTC
>PVJI01013567.1:0-47311 GCA_004026765.1 Micronycteris hirsuta
GTAACAGGCTCACCGAGGGAAAAAAAATGGCCCAAAGAAAGGGACAGATCAAAACCCCAGAGCTAACCGATCAAGAGATAGCCAACCTATCAGATGCACAGTTCAAATCCCTTGTAATAAGGATGCTTTCAGAATTCGACGAAAAATTAACGAACTTGCTTGAACAAATGAGGAGAGATCTGCAGGGAACCAATAGAGAAAAAGAAACTGGGACTCAAATCAACGGAGTGGACCAGCAGAAAGAAAAAAAATCCAACCAGAAAAGAATGAAGCAACAAGAATTCAAAAAATGGAGGAGGGGCTCAGAAACCCCGAAGACATCTGTAAACGTCCCAACGTGCGAATCATAGGGCTGCCAGAAGGAGAAGAAGAAATCCAAGGAATTGAAAAAATATTTGAACACATAATGGTGGAGAATTTCCCGAAGCTGGCGAAGGAAATAGACTTTCGGGAAGTCCAGGAAGCTCAGAGAGTCCCAAAGAAGTTGGATCCAAAGAGGAACACACCAAGACACATCATAATTACATTACCCAAGGTCAAAGATAAGGAAAGGATCCTGGGAGCAGCAAGAGGAAAGGAGACAGTTATCTACAAAGGAACCCCCATAAGACTGTCAGCTGATTTCTCGAAGGAGAACTTACAGGCAAGAAGGGGGTGGAGAGAGGTGTTCCAAGTCATGAAAGGCAAGGACCTACATTCAAGAATACTCTATCCAGCAAAGATTTCATTTAGAATGGAAGGGCAGAGAAAGTGCTTTGCAGATAAGGACAAGTTCAAGAAGTTCATCACCACCCAGCCTTTATTGTATGAAATGTTGAAGGGAGTTATACGAGACCCTGGCTGGGCAGCTAAGTTGACTACAGTATTGTCCTGATACACCATGGTTGAAGGTTTGATCCCAGGTCAGGCACACACAGAAGTCAACCAATGACTGCATAAATTAATGGCACAACAAATTAATGTTTCTCTTTGTTGTTCTCTTTCTCCCTTTTTGTCTCTCTCTCAAAATCAATAAATAAAAATAAATTTTAAAATTAAAAAAAAGAAGACATAGACTACCTGAATGGATAATAAAGCACAACCCACATATATGCTGCCTAAAAGAGACCCACCTCAGGACAAAAGACCTACACAGACTGAGAGTGAAGGGCTGGAAACAAATTTTCCAAGCAAATTGACAGGAAAAATGAGCCTGGGTAGCAAGACATATCAGACAAAATAGACTTCAAAAAAAAGGGCCATAAAGAGAGACCAGGAAGGACACTTCATAATACTCAAGGGAAGAATTCATCAAGAAGACATAAACATTGTAAATATATATGCACCCAATATAAGTGGACCCAAATACATAAAGAAAATCTTGGAGGACTTCAAGAAATATATTGATAGCAACCCAATTATAGTAGAGGACTTCAACACCCCACTGTCAAAAATGGACAGATCTTCCAAACAAAACATCAACGAAGATATTGTGGCATTGTACAATGCCCTAGAAGAAATGGACATAAATTCTATATATAGAGCTTTTCACCCCAAAGAATATAAATACACATTCTTTTTAAATGCACATGAAACATTTTCAAAGATAGATTATATGATAGGACACAAAACAAGCCTCAAGAAATTCAAGAAAATTGAAATAATGTCAAGTATTTTCTCTGACCACAAGGGACTAAAATTAGAAACTGACCCCAAGGGAAAAATCACAAAACACTGAAAATACTGGAGATTGAATAGCATGCTATTAAACAACGAATGGGTCAAGGACAAAATTAAGGAAGAAATCAAAAAGTTTCTCAAAACAAGTGAAAATAAACTTACAACAACCCAAAACTTATGGCACACAGCAAAGGCAGTCCTGAGAAGGAACTTCATAGCAATACAGGCCTACCTAAAAAAACAACAGAAACATTTCAGAGAGACAGCCTAACCCTATGCCTGCAAGAAAACGAGGAAAAACAACAAAGGCAGCCCAGAGCAAGTAGAAGGAAGGAAATAATCAAGATCAGAGCAGAATTAAATGGCATAGAGACTAAAAGCACAATTCTAAGGGTCAATGAATCGAGAAGCTGGTTCTCTTGAAAGACAAACAAAATCGACAAGCCTTTAAGCAGGCTCATCAAGAAAAAAAGAGAGAGGACCCAAATAAACTCAATCAGAAATGAAAGAGGAGATATTACAACTGATGCCACAGAAATACAAAGGATTGTAAGACACTACTATGAAGAAGTGTATGCCAAGAAATATGAAAACCTAGGTGAAATGGACAAATTTCTAGAAAAATATAATCTTCCAAAACTCAATAAACAGGAAGGGGAAAGCCTGAATGGACCAATAGCAGCAGATGAAATTGAAGCAGTAATCAAAAAAACTCCAGACACACAAAAGCCCTGGGAAAGATATTTTCACAGGAGAATTCTACAAAGCATTTAAGGAAGCACTAACACCTATCCTTCACAGACTATTCCAAAAATCCAAAATGATGGAAGACTCCCAAACTCTTTTTAGGAAGCCAGCATCATCCTAATCCCAAAACCAGATAAAGACACAACAAAGAAAGAATACTTCAGGCCAATATCACTGATGAACATAGATGCTAAAATCCTACACAAAATATTGGCAAACCGCATCCAGCAATATATTAAAAAGATAATACACCATGACCAAGTGGGAGTCATCACAGGGATTCAAGGATGGTACAATATTCACAAAACAATAAACATAATATATCACATAAAGAAAAACAAAGACAAAAATCACATGATCATATCAGTAGATGCAGAAAAAGCATTAGAGAAGGTACATCACCCATTTGATAAGAACACTTAGCAAATTGGGAATAGAGGAAGCATTCCTCACCATAATAAAGGCCATATATGAGAGACCTACAGCCACCATTATACTTAATGGGCAAAAACTAAAATCTTTCCCACGAAAATCAGGAACAAGACAAGATTGTACGCTATCACCATTTCTATTCAACATAATACTGGAAGTTTTAGCCACAGCAATCAGACAAGAAAAGGAAATAAAAGGCATCGAAATTGGAAAGGAGGAATCAAAACTGTCATTGTTTGCAGGTGACATGATAGTGTACATAGAAAATCCTATAGACTCTGCCAAAAAATTACCTGAACTAATAATTAAACTTGGCAAAACAGCAGAATACAAAATTAATATCCAGAAATCAAAGGAATTTTTGTATATCAACACTGAAATGTCAGAATCAGACATCAGGAAAAAAGTCCCGTTTGATATAGCAACAAGTAAAATAAAATACCTAGAAATAAACCTAACCAAGGAGGTAAAAGATCTATATTCAATAAATCACACAACACTGAAGAAAGAAATCATGGAAGACACAAACAAATGGAAACATATACTGTGCTCATGGATCAGAAGAATCAACATCATCAAAATGTCCATGCTACCCAAAGCAATTTATAAATTCAATGCAATCCCTATCAAAGTACCAATGGCATATATCACAGATATACAACAAACACTTCAAAAAACTGTATGGAACCAGAAACAACCCCAAATATCAGCTGCAATTTTGAGAAAGAAGAACAAAGTGAGAGGGATCACAAAACGTGATATCAAACTGTATTACAAGGCCACTGTAATCAAAACAGCTTGGTACTGGCATAAAAACCGACACATAGACCAATGGAACAGAATAGAGAGCCCAGAAATAAACCCAAGTCCCTATGGCCAACTAATCTTCGATCTGCCGAAAGGGGGCAGAAGCATAAAATGGAATAAAAATAGCCTCTTCAACAAATGGTGTTGGGAAATCTGTATGGCTACATGCAAAAAAATGAAACTTGAGCACCAACTTACACCATACACGAAAATAAATTCAAGGTGGATAAAAGACTTAAATATAAGTCACGACACCATAAAATTTCCAGAGGAAAACATCGGTTGGAAAATCCGAGACATTCCACGCAACAACTGCTGGGATTTCGTCCCGCAAATTCCATGGTGACCGCTACCTAACGTATGAATCAATCTCACCCAGAGACACGCTTGGAGGAGTTCCAATTGCCACGGGCCTTTCCCTTCTGGTCTGGAAAGGCCCCGGGCATAGCTCAGCCAGGCTTTTTATTAGAAGTTTTAGGATACATTTGCATTGGATGGGTTATTCATGAACTCATGCCAGAATCAGGGGTTTTCAGCAAGGTCATGAAGATATATGGGAAGGGGATAGATAAGCGTTAAGTTTACTCAGTAAGGTAAACATTTGGGGTACAGAAATTTAGGATGTAAATTCAGGTCCAGTGGCAGACAGGACTGGGGCAGTACATTAAACAGGAGACAAGTAAATTGAGGGTAAGCTATCTAGGGCTGTTAACTCTTAGGACCATAAAACATTGAGGCAGGGTTCCATTAACTTAAGCTTCTTGGCTCCGGGAGGGAGAGACTCAGCAAGTCAGAGAATTTCTTAAGGAACATTTTTGCCAAATTCTCATTAGAGAATTCTTTTTCCACTGATGTGGATCAGCTGGCACACACAGGAGGGTTTCTTCACACGGAGTCGTGCTCTGCACACGTGAATTCCTGGGGCAGCATTTCTCCATGTGTGTGCAAAGAATTCCCACAAGCAACATCTTCACTGATATGTCCTCTAGAGCAAGGGACACAAAAGGAAAGAATAAACAAATGTGACCTCATCAAAATAAAGAGCTTCTGCAAGGCTAAAGAAAACAATATTAAAATAAAAAGAGAACCAACTGTATGGAGAAATATACTTGCTAATGATACCTCGGACAAGGGTTTGATCTCCAAAATATATAAAGAATTCATACGACTCCACTCCAGGAAGACAAAAAAAAATTTTTTAATGGGCAAAAGACATGAACAGACACTTCTTGAAAGAGGACATACAGAGGGCACAGAGACATATGAAAAGATGCTCAACATCATTAGCCATCAGAGAGATGCAAATTAAAACCACAATGAGATACCACCTCACACCAGTCAGAATGGCCATCATCAACAAAGCAACAGATAACTGTTGGAGGGGATGTGGAGAAAAGGGAACCCTACTGCACTGTTGGTGGGAATGCAGACTGGTGAAACCATTGTGGAAAACAGTTTGGAATTTCCTCAGAAATGTAAAAATGGAACTGCCTTTCGACCCAACGATTCCACTACTGGGATTATACCCTCAGAGCCCTGAAAAAACAATTCAAAAGAACCTATGCACCCCAATGTTCATAGCAGCACAATTTACAATAGCCAAGTGCTGGAAACAACCTAAGTGCCCATCTACAAATGAGTGGATCAAGAAAGTATTGTACATTTACACAATGGAATTCTATGCAGCAGAGAAAAAGAAGGAGCTTATACCCTTTGCAACAGCATGGTATAAGCATTATACGGAGAGCATTATACTAAGCTAAATAAGCCAGGCTGTGAGGGACAAATTACATATGATCACACCTTTAACTGGAACATAATCAACAAAAGAAAAAAGCAAGCAAAACATAACCAGAGACATTGAAATTAAGAACAATATAACAGTAGCCAGAGGGAAGTGGGGAAGAGACTATGGGGAGAAGGGTTTTCAGGAACCACTATAGAGGACACATGGACAGAACCAAGGGGGAGGATGGAGGCAGGGGAGGGAGGTGAGTTTGGAGGGGGTAGGAGGAGTGGAGGGGAGGGTATGCAGACAACTGTAATTGAACAACAATAAAGTAATATTTAAAAAAATAAGGACAATTATAATAGGAAATTGGTAAAACTTTTCCTTTTATCCTTCAATATGTTAGGATATGTTAGGCATTTATCACTATAAAAAGAAATAATATTTTTCAAAATTTACTGTCAAACAAAGGACTCCACCTGAGGTGCATTTTTTAAGGTAAGGATACATTGATATAAGTTTACCACTTTAAGAATGTCTCTTTCGTGAGAAATTATGCAGTTTTTAGGACTATTCAAAATTTTATTATTTTACCTCTTTCTGGTACCTAATAGGATTGGATTGTACATCCTAGTTCCTTTGAGTTTAATTCCTGACATGTGATTTTCTTTAACCAACAAAATAATCAGAAATGACTAGGTCACTTAACGGATGAAGCCTAATGAACCTGTGCTCAGTTGGCTTTCCCATTGCTTGCCCTTTTATCAGTTGTGGAAGCACATGTGGAGTCAGAGCTTCTATCAGGTCAGACTCCTGAGTTACCATTCTGAATATGACCCTAGCTGCAGCTAAGATTTGGAGAGCTTTCAGTCACTGCAACATCATCTAGCACAACTTGAAAAATAAAGACGAAAAAGAAACAAAAAAATCCCTCTAATGCTATTAATGTTCAATCACTACACAGGAGGTTAGATTGCTTTTGTTTCATCTTTGGGTTGAACAACTGAGGATGAGGTTGTAGCTTCTTCCCAGGAACTCTGTGGTAGATTACAAACATTGCTGTACTCCTTATCCATGTCCTTTGCCTTGTTGTTTTTCAAAGTTTTCTATTCTGATTCTGGGTTTAGTTATATGACCTCCTTTGGAATGTCAGCAAACATAAATTAAAGAATCTTGAAAATTATTGCACAAATGTTCATGCCTTCTGTCTTCTTTCTCTTCCACTGCCATCAGAACATGCCTGGGATAACCTGCTGAATGTTGAGAGGTGGGTGAACAGAACCACATTGCCCTGTTCATCCCAGCCAATGTCAGTTTAAATAAGAGTCCAGTCATTAAAATCCAAGACATGTGAGAAAACCCTACCAGAATCACCAAAGCACTTAGAAAGCTATTGTAGGAACATGATCAATAAACATTTGTTGCACGCTAGCAAGGCTTTGTGATCATTTGTTACAGAACATTATTGTGGAATTAGTGATATATATCCTCCTAACCCCTGCTCCTTATCTCCACTTTCCACAGGCCCCTCTGAAACATCATCCCCTAGGATAACTCCATACTTGACATTTCTTCACAAGTTTCCCTCCCACCCCTCTTATGAAAAATAGCTGCCTTTGGATATATATGATACAAGTTACTTTTTTCAAACCTGGCAGTACTTAACTTTCATCTTTTTAGCATATTTTGTTCTGCTACCAAGCATATTGGCTCTTCTTACCTAGTTACCTTCCTTGTCATGACATTGGATTAAAATAAAAGTCTTCTACCCAAATAGCGTGTTTGTGTGTGTAAAACGTTATATATCTTAGGAAATTCCCCACATGCAAAAATGTTTCCAAACCTGAATACTTTTCATTAATCAAGTCTTCTACACTCTTCTAATCCAGACAGCTAGCTCAGTGGAAGAATTAAACCTGTATGTTTTATGCCTCTTCTAACACTGAAGTAGATAATTTATTTTCCTTTGCCCTGCAACTGACTATAAGTTGAGAAAGGCAAGAAACTACCAGGGGACAAAAAGGATCTGAAATTTTAGTAACATTTTTACAATTTGTTCACAGTTTGTTTTCTCCTCTTAGAATTGCATTACAGTGATATTTAATTGGTTGCATTCATATACAAGAAAGGAAAAATGTATTTCTGAGAATAATTATAAACCAAAACACAGAAAAAATATTTAGCATATCCCAGAATATATTATTATTTTACAGATTTCTTAAGACTTTCTCAATCTATTGTGGTATTTTTGCTTATGGAAAATCTCATCCATATCCAAAATATGTTAATAGATGTTAAAAGGAGAGCTTTTGGATAAATCAGTATTATGTTGGATCAAAATTACTTCCAATAGCCAGAGCCCACCACTATATTATTTAAATACCTTTTGAAGGTTTTAATCCCCAGATTTATAATGTCCTTTCAAAAACATGAAAATGCAACAGAACAACTATCATTCAAAACCATCAGAAAATTGAGTTGTATGGAAGTCCAACAGCGAAGGAATTAAAAAAAAACACATTCATCCAGATGGGTAGGAGGAGTGGAGGGGTGGAAGGATGGAGGGGCAGAGATGTGGAGATGAAGAATGGGCTGGTCCCACACCCATGGGTGGTATATATAAAAGAGAGGGTTATCTCAGGAGCAAGGGGTCCCAGCCCAACACCAAACCACCAAGGTTCCAGTGTCAGGAAGATAAAGTCCCCATAAACATTGGCTGAAAAAAAAAAAAACAGTGGGTGTTGGGTCAGTGGAAAAAACTGCAGGATTCTCAGGCATATCCTCTTGGAGGGTCCAACAAAGGGACTTACTCAGATTCATTTCCTCTGGACTCCAGCACTGGGGCAGAACCTTGAAGGGTACCAGTGGCATATAGGGGGGAACTAAAGTGTCTAGTATCAGGGCAAGAGCTGAGGGACAGCTTCCTCCTGGACAGAACTGCAGACAGTGGACCTTGTCCTTTTTCTGAGCCCTCCTCCACACAGATCCACAGTGCAGCAGCACCATATCTGTCTTAATTAACCTGGCTCACATAGTTACCCTGCTCTGAAGAGTACCTAAGGCTCTGCCCAATCCAAATTATCAGTTCACCCAAGCTGGTAATAGTGGCCTTTTCATATGAATGGTTGGACTAGTTGCAGGCTTCAGACCTTCCTAAATCCACTCAAACAAGCAACATCTCAGTCCAGCCCCATATCTCTTGCTGAGTGGCCCCAAGTCCAGAACTAGCAGCGCCCAAGCACAGATTGCTTTATAGCTTATGCCAAGAGGCCCCAGACAGAACACAGGTAGTGGCTGACCTTGGCTTGCACCGTGCAGGAAAACCCAGAGCGTATGCACACAGTGTACAGCTACAGACACCATCAGAGTACCACTACCCAGCCACCTACACCAGCCATGGAGAGAGGTGGTTGCTGGCCAGTTGTCCGAGCCAGTCCTACCAGTTGTTTGGCCTGGGTAAATCCCTATCCATTGACCTGCTGAAAGCAATCAAGACTCAACTATAAAAAGAAGGAGTACTCAGACCACACGGAGACAACACTTTGAGCACCCAATTTGGGGGGATAGGGAAGGCCATGTCACTAGATCCTACAGGACACCTACTACCTTAGGACATGCTACCAAGACATGGAGTCAAAGCAGTTCTACCTAATACATAGAAACAAATACAGGGAGGCTGCCAAAATGTAGAGACAAAGACAAATGGCTCAAATGAAAGAACAGAACAAAACTCCAGGAAAAGAACCAAACAAAATGGAGATAAGTAATCTACCAGATGTAGAATTTGAAACGCTGGTTATAAGGATACTCAAGGAAATCAGTGGGAACTTCAACAGCATAAAATGCTCCAATCAGAAATGAAGGAGACACTAATTAAAGTAAAAAACAATTTACAGGGAATCAACAGTGGAGTGGATGAAGCAAAAAATCAAATCAATGATTTGGAACATAAGGAAGAAAAAAACGTCCAATAAGTACAGCAAGAAGAAAAAAATCCAAAAAATTGAAGATAATGTAAGGAACCTCTGGAACAACTTCAAGTGTTCCAACATTCACATCATAGGGGTGCCAGAAGGAGAAGACAAAGAGCAAGAAATTGGAAACATATTTGAAAAAATACTAAAAGAAAACTTCCCTAATTTGGTGAAGGGAATAGACATACAAGTCCAGTAAGCACAGAGAATCCCAGACAAGATGAATGCAAAGAGGACCGCAATAAGACACATTAAATTAAAATGCCAAAGGTTAAAAATAAAAGAGATAATCTTAAAAGCATCAAGAGAAAAGTAGATAATTATATACAAAAGAGTTCCCATAATACTCTCAGCTGATTTCTCAAAAGAAATTTTACAGGCTAGAAAGAATTGGCGAGAAACATTTGGAGTGATGAAAAGCGAGGACCTACAACCTAGATTATCTAGCAAAGCTATCATTTAGAATTGAATGTGGCAGTGATTTCCACATGTGTGTAAACATGCAGTCCTGAGAATTTACACCTTTTGAGCGCAGCTCCGTGTGATTCCCGTGTGAGCAAGTGTGGATCACGTCTGTGGAATGGGAACACTCTAATAGGAATTTGGCAAAGATGTATCTTAAAAAGTTCTGGCTTGCTGACCCTTGCATATTACTTTAACCTGGTCCTGTCTGCCACCGGACCTGAATTTACATCTTAATGCCCTGCTAATGAGTAATCTCACCCCTGTTCTGCTTAATCCCATGAATAATCAATCCAATGTAAATGTGTCTTAATGCCCCTAATAAAAGCCCCGGCTAAGCAACCCACGAGGTCTTTTTCCCAAAATGGAGATGGAAGAGACCCGTGGCTGCCGGATTCTCATCTCCAAGCGTGTCTCTGGGTAAGATTGATTCACGCGATCGGGGCGGTCCCCCCACGGATTTTTTGGGTCGAAATCCGCTACAATTGAAGGGCAGATAAGTGCTTCACAGACAAGGTCAAGCTAAAGGAATTTATCATCACCAAATAATTATATGAAATGTTGAAAGGACTTATGTAAGAAAAATAAGGTAAAAACTATGACCATGAAAATGTTGATAAGTACATAACTATCAACAATTGAATCTAAAAAACACACAAGCAAACAAGGAAAACAGAAACAGAATATCAGATATGGAGAACATTCCAATGGTGGCCAGTTTGGAAAAGGGTCTGAGGGAATAGGGGAAATAGGTGAAGGGGTTAAGAAGTACAAATTTGTAGTTACAGAATAGGCAGGGGGTTGTTAAGAGCAAGTATAGGCAATGGAATTGTCAGAGAACCTATACGACCCATGGCCATGAACAAAGGAGAGGGATAGTTGGAGGGAGTGGGGGTGCTGGGTGGAATCGGGCAAAGAGGGAAAAACTGTAATAGCATAATCAATAGAAATAAGAAAGAAAGAAAAAATCATGAACCTGCTTTTTCTTTTCTCATTCATTTTTTCTTTCCCTGTCTAGAAAGTATTAATCCTTCTTTTTCCCTTAAATATATATTATAAGCTACAGGCCAACCTGATTTCACTCCTCCTTTTTTGCTTTAGCAACATCAAAGATATAGCAATAGATTCCTAGAGGTAATTTTAGCTATTTTATACCATCTTTTGGGTAGGGTTACAAAAGCCCAATCTTAAAAAACAAAATCAAAACCTCTAAAGAAATGAAGAAGAGATACTAAGATTTTGTTTTGTTTCTTTCTGCTGTGATATCAGAGAGCAAACAGAACGTCTTTGAAGTTATCTCACTCTGCATGCATTACTGCTTCCATAATGTACTTAATAAGTATGTATATGGATAGTTTCAATTAATTTATAAAATATAATAATTTACCTGACAATAAACTGCCATTTACTCATTGTAAGTCCACCAAGTCTATCAAAGCAAATCATGATATTGGAGCATTGTTAAACATTCTGAATATTTTCATAGAAAATCAGCACTTGGTTATTTAACACAGGTGTTTCTGTAAGTGTACCACTTTAAGAAAATTAAATGCTTAATGGCCCTCAAGCATTTCTACCTGTCCAGTGTATTGGTCTATTATTGGTATACCAAATGAAATTATAAAATGTGTAAAATGTTAACTGGTTAAAAACTTGGTATTGCTTATTCTGATTCTGGTTATATATTTCTTGTCACTTGTTTCATGTTAAGCATATTTTTACCTCCCTCAAAAGAAAGTTAAACTTTGTAATGATATATTTAGCAAGAGAAACAGGTGCTGTATTCAAATTAAGACCTTGATTTTAAGGAACAAATAATCTTCCATTTTATAAATCAAGTCTTGAAGAAGAATAAATCAAGATAGAAAGCCAGTGGGCTATTGCAGCAACACAGTTTCATGCTATACTGTTCTAAACAATGGCTATAATTATAGTTCATTGCAGTGTGTTAAATGATTTTATAAATTAGTCAAAGGCATTTTTTCCTCATAATATATCTGCTTTTTATTTTTTCTTTTTCTTTTTTATTGTTGTTCAAGTACAGTTTTCTGCCTTTCCCTCCCACCCCTCCCTACCACCCCAGCCCTTCCCACAACCCCAGCAGCCCACCCCACCTCCTTCCCCTGTCTACCCCGCCTTGTTATTGTCCATGTGTCCTTTATAATTGTTCCTGTAAATCTTTCATCCTTTTCCTCCATTATCCCCTCCCCTCTCCTCTCTGGTCACTGCCAGCCTGTTTTCAATTTTAAAGGCATTTTTTGAGCATAAATAGGCAGGGTGAGGAGAGGGGATGTTGCTTTATATTATGCTATGAGAAAATGCAAAGCAGAAACAGATCCCTGCCCACTCAAAAACTTTACCATCTAGTTTGGAATGCAAAACTAAATGAGAAACAATTAGTGAACAAGTGGATACTAAAGTTTCAGAAATGAGGTGAAACTGAAGGTGAATTTTAGAAAACTTGAACAGAAAAATATTTTCCGGGAGAGGGAGCAATTAGCACTAGCAAGGGCTTGGAGGCAGTAATAAACATGAAGTCCTTGAAAATTTAGTTTGAGAGCCTGGAAATAAGATACCATCTTTGCTGCATTTAAAAGGCTTTCTTTTAGTAATTATTATTATTATTTCTTTCTAAGCATTTTAAAATTTTCATTATAATTTCTTATTTGTCCTATGGGTGATTTGGACATGCATTTTTCATTTCTGAAACTATCAGTGCCCTTTCTTTTTGTTATTGCTACCACAACTTAATTTCATTATCATCATACATTAATCTGCATGACATCAATTATCTGAAATTTTTGCTAGCTTCTTTATATTCAATATGTATTAAGCTTTCATGAATGTGTTTTTATGAAGAAAAGACATACATATCTTCTAACTGTCCAGTTCAGGATTTTCTATATGTATGTCCATTAAATAAAATGTACTAATTATATTGTCTAAATCTTCTATAATTTTATTAAACTCTGTCTCTATAACATACCAATTGAGAAAAGTTTGTTGAAACCTTGCCCTATAATGATAGATTTGAATATTTCTCCCTGAAGTTTCCACTCATTTTTGCTTTATAAATCTTGAAGCTATTTTATTAGTTACATGTACATAATATATTTATCATCATCTAGTGATCCTCTTTAACTCCAATAATATTTTATCCTAAATTATCTTTTGTCTGGTATTAATATAGCCATGCTATCCTTATTTAAAATGTGACAGTACATCTTTATATTTATCTGGTATGCATTTTTAAATATTTTTACTTTTAAAATTTCCATGTTTTTATGTATTAGCTGTATAGTTTGTAAATAGTATTTTTTACCACTCAGTCTTTTAATTAGTGAGTTTAAATCAGTAACAATAATTGACTTACTGATATGTTTGAACTTGAACTTGTTTCTACAAGCTTTATACTTCCTCTTCTTTTAATGAGCTTTAAAAAGAATAGAGCAAATCAATATCAATGTTTCAAGGACATTTGACCATTTTAACCCTAATCACCCCCTTCTGACTTCCACAACATTGTTTTTCATTTCACACATTTTGTTAATAATAATTTGTTATTATTTTATAAGGACATCTGCTTATACACCTACATGTCACTGTATTCTTTGCCTTCCATTCATGTTTTTGTATCAAAAATTACTTCTCTGGTCACTTTCTTGCTGTCTGAAAGACATCCTTTAGATGTTCTTTTGTTAATAGTCTGTTGCTGATGAACTATCTCATTTTTGCTTTATTTCAAAATGAGGTTTTTTCCATCCTTATTATTTAAAAATAGTTTTCTGGGTACACCATTGTAGATAGACAATGATTTTCACAGCAGTTTCAAAATACAGGGCCTGGCAGAAGTAACACCTGCTTGAGTGTGGTTGGTAGGTTAATAATATGGGTGTAATAATTCATGCTTTTAATTTGAACATTTCACCTAAAATGTCATATGGTGTGCTTGAGTGTGATATTGTTATGTTACAGAATTACATGTTTATGATCTTGTAATAAAAGGTTTTGTAATGAAAAATGGGTGTTATTTGTGCTGGACCCTGTATTATTCCATTCTCCTGGATTCATTACTATACTTAAGTCTCAAAAAAAAAAAAGAAGTCTGCTACTATTCTAATTTTCATTCTCTTGTGGGTGACTTTTCTTCCCCTGTATTTTTGTAAATATTTTTGACTTTGTCGTTTTGCAGATGCACTATAATATCCCTAAGTGTGGATTAAAAACAAAAAAAATCTTGCTTGGTATCTCAGATCTTTTATCTGTGGATTCAAAACTTTTTTTAAGCCCTAGCTGGTGTAGCTCAGTGGATTGAGTGCGGGCTGGGAACCAGAGGGTCCCGGTTCGATTCCCAGTCAGGGCACATGCCTGGGTTGTGGGCCAGGTCCCCATGACGGCCATGTGAGAGGCAACCATACATTGCTGTTTCTCTCCCTCTCTCCCTCCCTTCACCTCTCTCTAAAAATAAATACAAATAAAATCTTTAAAAAAATTTTAAACTAGTTTTGGAATATTTTCATCCATTATCTCTTTAAATAAAATTCTTCTCTATTCTCCATATTATTTTCTTCTCAAATAGTCATTTATATTAGACTTTCTCCTTTTATTCTACGTTTCTAAAAATCTTGTCTCTCTTAGTTTACTAGGAGTAATATTATGTAAGTCACTATTTTTTACTCTTCAATTGTTTATAATGTACTCTAAAGCCTAGTCAGTGAGTTCTTAGCTATTTTGCCATTTCTAAATGTTATATCTGGCAATTTATCAAATGTTACTGGACATTTTTATAGTCTTTTATTGTTTGCTCAGTTGTACGCGATCTTTCATATCATTAAACATTTTATACGCAGTTTTTTGCAGCACCTGAAGCTCTAGAAAGTCTAAATCTGTTATTTCTAAATGAAACAGTGAATCAAGGATTTTTAATTCATTTAAACTGCCCTTCAAAAGTAAATACTATGGCCAAAAACTACCAATTATGGAAGAGGTAAGGAAATAGTATATATTAGTTTTTCTGAAGGAAGTTAACAAGATAACAACCTGAGTCAACCAAGAGATAACTGGGGAAACTACAGCAAAGGGTAAACATTGAAAATATTTAATGGTATAAATAAAACTAAAAACCATAGGGTGAATCACAGAGAATAAACACAATCAAATTATACATGTCCTAATAATGATGTAATAATAGAGCATAAGTAAAATAATCAGAGACCAAATAAAGAGAGCAGAGACAGGAGGCACAACAATTTTACTGAGTCCCTTATCTTTAACAGCTGGGAGTCAATATCACTTAAAATAAATTGGAAAGCAAGGAGGGGCCTAAGGAGTAGCTGTTGTGACAAAAGCCAAATAGTGAGGTTCAGCTCCCTTAAAGAACACTAATCTACCAATGTGGTACATCACCATGCCCTCTGACCTGGCCAAGAAGAAAGCATCCAAAAAGAAGGAAGCTGTCAAAGCATGGCAGTGGCCCAGAAAGAGACTTGAAGAAAATGGAAACACTGTCACAAAACCACAGATGGAAGAGGTAAAAATGAGGTCAGTGGTCAAGAGACCAGAGAAGTAGATTTTCTGGGCAAGGATCTAGAAAACTCAGAGATGAAGAATGCTGCTGCTTGAGCAGTCACTGGCATCCTTGTGTCTCACCGCAATAGGACTGGCATTCACATTCTCAACGTCTTCCTGACCTTTCATAGTCAAGAGCTACTCTGTAATACTGATATGGAATTAAAGTCAAGTTGTATTATGGCCTCATTGGTTTAAATGGAATTAGAATATCCATACTGTTCTTTGTTATTGGGAAATGTTAATTGCCCATCCCTGAGCATTTCAACATCTGCCATCTGACCTGGGAGATGCCCCCTAGTGACAAGACACTATCCCGTTTTGTGATGGGAGTCAACACAGGGTGGGCCGTGCCGCAGAGGGAGGCTGAGAGGCTAGCTCACAAGGACACAGAGTATGAAAAGCTCATGGAACTCTATGAGCCTCTGGAGGAGCTGGATGCTGAAAAGATGGAGATGAGGTCTCATGGATCCTACGAGGATTGGGTATTCACTCTTGCCATGCAGCACAAAAAAAGTAAAAGATTTCAGTGGGAGCTGGAGGATGAAGGGTGCCCTCCCCAGAGCCCTCTTCATTCAGCCCTTCAGGCTGCTCCTGGATAAGCCCACCCACTACCTGGACCTTAATTCTTGTGGGTGGTTAGAAGAGGATTTAAAAGCTTTTAAGTGCACCCTGGTCCTCATCTCCCATTCCCAGAACTTTCTGAATTGTATCTACACCAACATCATTCATATGCACAATAAGAAACTGAACTATTATATGGGTGATTATGCTGAATATGTGAAGACATTCCTGGAGCTGGAGAACCAGCTGAAAATATTTCACTGGAAGCAAGATCAGATTGCTCACATGAAGAACTGCATTGCTAGGTTCGGCCATCACAGTGCTGAGGTTAACCTGCTTGCCCAGAGCAAGGAGAATACAGTAAATGATGGCATCAGGACTGACAGAGAGGGTTGTGAGTAACAAGATATTGTCATTTTACTTCCCACCATGTGGTAAGATTCCACCTGTCATTATGGAGCAGAATGACAGCTTCAAGAATACAGAAAATGGGTCTTGCATCTACAACATTCTAGAATTTGATATTGATCTTGACATAAAAGTAGGTTTGGTGAACTTCCCCATGGAGCAGAGAAGTCATCTCTTCTGAAGCTGTTAATTTGGGAGCTACTACCAACAGACAGGATGGTACAAAAATACTCTCACATCAAGGCCGTCAGCATTTAAAAGAGCCCCTTGACTTAGACCTCTCACTTTTGGAGTACAAAATGAAGTGCTATCCAGAGATTAAGGAGAAAGAAGAAATGAGAAAGGTCATTGGACAGTATGTTCACACTAGGAAATAGCAGGTGAGCCTAATCTGGAACCTGTCTGATAGGCAGAAGTGCCGAGTGTTTCTGGCCTGGCTGGCCAGATAGAACCCCACATACTGTTCCTGGAAAAGCCCATCAATCACCTGGATATTGAGACCATCGACATCCTGGCAGATGCTATCAATGAGTTTGCATGTGGTATGATGCTGGTCAGCCATGATTTCAGACTCAGTCAGCAAGTGGCACAAGAAATCTGCCTCTTCAGGAGGCAGAAAATCAACAAGTATACTGGAGATATGGCCTTCGAGGAATACCTCAAGTCTAAGCTGGTAGGCCAAGAGCCTCAGCTCACTGGGAGGACCCACAATGTATGAGCACCTGCCCTGTCCAGGCAGAGTAGAATCCCTGGGAAAACAGTTCTTCATTGCTGCAATACATCTTCCCAGCCCATCCCTTGTCCCCACCTATCATAGCCAAACTCTGTGATCCTATCTGCAGCTGGAGAATACCTGTCCTTCCCATTATATCTGTGTCTGGACTCAGATGGCTGTTCCTACCAGCCCCTTGCTTGTTCCTGACACCAAGTGATACAGTCAGAGGCACTTGAGGGTTAACAGAGGGGTCCACACCCTTGTTGACCCATAAAAGGGCTTAGGATCCTGATTTTCTAGGTTTTGATGATGTTAGAAGAATACCCCTCAGCCTACCACCTCCATTCCTTTGTGCTTCTCATTTTGAGCTCTGGATTAGGGGCTTCATCCTGATTGTTTTGTTTTGTTTTTAATATTTATTTTATTTATTTATTTATTTTTAGAGAAGGGAAGGAAAGGAGAAAGAGAGGGAGAGAAACATCAGTGTGTGGTTGCCTCTCATGCACCCCAAACTGGGGACCTGGCCCACAACCCAGGCATGTTCTTGGACTGGGAATCTAAATGGTGACCTTTGGTTCACAGGCCTGCACTCAATCCACTGAGCTACAACAGCCATGGCCGGTTTTTAAATAATTATTTAACAGTATGACTTTTAGACATATATGACATCTACAAAGGGTAAAATTTTAAAAAGAAGCAAAAAATAAATAATTTAAAATTTGGTAAGCAAGTAATAGAATAAATTTGTACACCAAGGAGTGAGGGTTGAATAACTAGAGTGGCCATGTATGCCTCTGAAGGAAGGAGTATTTTATTATTGACACAGATTAGAATTTCTGGTGCATGGTAATAATGAAAAGTGGATATGTTTTCACTTTTGTTATTGTTATAGACAATATATTCCCTTATTGCTATACCTAGGATAGACCACTCCCACTGTTCCTCTTGATATACCAGCAATAGTCCAATAAGCCTGTCAAACACTACATAAGAAAGTGCTAAAAAATATAGCATTACTAACTAAAATGTATTGCTGAGAGGATGAAGAGGAAATGAGGAAGAAAAAGAGATATATTAATTTTATCATTACTTCTAGTATAAAAATAACATATACAGTTTGAAAAAATAGAGGACCAAGATCATACACAAACTAATTATAAATATAATTACTTTTACTTGAACAAAAATACAAATTTTAAAGTATCTATGAATGAAAAATAAGCAATCTGACACACTGTTCACTTTACTGTTAAAAATGAAAAAAAGGAGATCCAAAATGGGGACAGAATAGCTAGCTGGCAGCTCCCTTCATCTGCTGCCAGTACTGGATCAGATATGAAGTCATATCTGACATGGACAAGATATGAAGTCATACACAGAGTGGAGAGTGAGTGAAAGCATTTGTGAGTAAGCACATATGTGGATTAGAGTGTGGCGAGTGCATAGGAGGATGCAGGAACCTGTGTGCTCCAGGAGAACAATGGCCCAGGCTTTCTAGGTGGATCACCGCCGCTGCCCAGCCCAGCATTGCTGCCTGAACAGAGTCAGGGTGGCTGTAGATCAGCTCAGGACCTATGAGCTACCAGGAAGGTGAGAGAAGTCCTGGGGGGTGGCAGGTCCAGAAACAGCATGCCAGGAGCAGGCAGGCCCAAGGCTGGAAATCTCTGGAGGGAGCAGGGTCAGCATACCACCACTGCCTTGCATTATAGTGTATGGCTATGGAGCTTTTTCCAGTGCCATCTAGAAAATACTCAGAGAGAAACTCTATCTAAAACCATTGGAGGCTCTGAAACGAGGTGGCGAGCCCTAACCGTGAAAGATTGTGCTTCTAGGGGAGAGGGAGTGTGTGGAAAATGGGACGCCAGGGACCAGAGCTACAGTGTAGGGGTCATACAGAAACTCTCTTAAAAAGGGAGCTGAGGCAAGTCCCGAGGCTTCGCAGGGACCAGGCCTCTCATGCCTGTGCATGTGGAGGGGTTGGGGGTGGGGTGCAGCGGCTTTGCTAACCAAAAACTCAGAAGCAGAGAATACACTGAAGGAATGGGAGGAGCTGACCCAGCATGGCTTGTCAGTAGAGGGTAGGTGACAGTGGAGAACTCAGGCCAAACCTCCTGTGAGAGTGGCAGGTTGGGTACGGAAAGCAGAAACTGAAGGCCCTAAAGTTGCTGCAGTTAGCCAGAGCCTTTCACAGAGAGGGGAACCCAATTCCCACCTGCAGGATTACGGGCTCCACACATTGGCGAAGAGAGGCTCAGGAGTTTCCTACTGTGTACATTTCTTCAAAGGGAAGAAGAAAAAACACTAATAGGACCTTTCACCAGACACTACAAGCTACACAACTCCTTGGGCCCCAATTTACTAAACTCAGCAGAACAGAGAAAATAGAGACAGGAACAACAAGGCACTATCTCCTCTCTTGCATAGCTGTTTAACATTCATTCCATATCCTTCAAATTTGGGCATAATATGGCACCAGGTTTTATAATATAGTTTATTTCAAATCTCATATATTTCTCTTCCCTTCTCTTACCACTTCCTTCCTGCCTCTTCGTATTTTTGTTTTAAATTCTATTTTCTCTCTTGCTATGACTTGTACCATTCTGCACTCTATTGCTCCCCACTCCAGCCTCTCAAAACCATTTGTGATTGTCATTAGTCATCTAAAATCACTTCCTTTTTTATTTTTTAAAACTATTTTATTGTTGTTCAGTTACAGTTGTCTGCATTTACTCCCCACCCCAAATCCCTTCTCCTGTTCTTAAATACCCTTATTCTCTCTCCACCTTTATCAATCTTTGCTCATATGTTGTGGATAAGGTGGTGGTTGTTACAGTTCTTCAATCTTATTGCTAGATAGTGACTCTCTTGTGTATTTCAAATTGCAAATTTCGCTGTTCCCCTCTCCTACTCCATTTTTCTTTCCTCATGCCCTTTCCCCTTTTCATTTTAAACATTACTTTTTTCCCTGTCTTAGCTGGATTTTCATAAAGCACTCTTAGTATTCCTTCCCCCTCTATCCTCTCAAAATAACTTCTCTTTCCCCTAGACATCTCTTAAGCTCTTCTGTCTTTCCTTTTGCCCTCTTATTCCCAACCACCTATATAAATGTTAGCTTATTGGTTGTTGACATTTCTGTGGTGGAGCTTTTTCTGCAAGTAAGTCCTCTACCCTTGCAAAATATATTTTCTTTCAGTTAGTCATCTCATTTTTATCCTTTATTACAATAGTTTTAATCTCTTTACAGCGTTATTAATATTGGCTCATTTGCTGTTGATAGTGAAAATTTCTAGAAACATATAATTCCACAAAACTTAATCAAGAAGAAGGAGAAAACCTGACTAGACAAATAACAGCTAGTAAAATGGAAGAAATAATCAAAAAACTCCTGGTACAAAAAAGCTCTGGATATGACAGCTTCACAGGAGAATTTTACCAAATATTTAATGAAGAGCTAACACGTATTCTTCTCAAACTATTCCAAAATGTTGTAGAAGAGTGAAGACTCTCAAACACATTTTAAGAGGCTACTGTCATCCTAATTCCAAAACCAGGTAAATACGCAACAAAGGAAGAAAAGTGCAGGCCAATATTGCTGATGAAAATAGATGCTACAATCTTCAACAAAACATTGGCAAACTTGATCTGGCAGTACATTAAAAAAATCATGCACCATGACCAAGTGAGATTCATCTGAGGGGTGCAAGGATGATATAATATTCACAAACCAATAAACATAATATATCACATAAAAAGATGAAAGACAAAAATCACACGATCATATCAATAGCTTCTGAAAAAGCATTTGATAGAGTACAGTACCCATTTATGATAAAATCACTCAGTAAAGTGAGAGTAGAGGGAGCATACTTTAAAATAATAAAGGTCATGTATGAGAAACCTACAGTCAACATACTCAACAGGCAAAATCTAAAAGCTTTCCTCTTAGATGAGGATCAAGACAAGGATGTCTACATTCACTTTTATTCAACGTAGTGTTGGAAGTTCTAGCCACAGAGATCAGAAAATAACAAGAAATAAAAGGCATCCAAATTGGAAAGAAAGAGGCAAAACTGTCACTGTTTGCAGATGACGTGATTGTGTACATAGGGAACCCTACAGACTCCACCAAAAAACTACTCAAGCTCATAAATCACTTTGGCAAAACAGCAGGATACAAAGACAATATTCAGAAGTTGAAGGCATTTTTGTACACCAACAATTAAATATCAGTAACAGAAATTAAGGGAAAAAAACTTTACCAAAAAGAAAATAAAATTACCTAGGCATAAACATAACCAAGGAGGTAAAAGACCTGTACTCAGAAAACTACACAACACTGAAGAAAGAAATTAAGGAAGGCACAAATAAATGGAAGTATATACTGTTTTCATGGATTGGAAGTATTAACATCATCAAAATGTCCATACTACCTAAAGTAATTTATACATTCAATGCAACCCCTATTAAAATACCAACAACATATTTGACAGATATGAAACAAATGTTTCAAAAATTTATATGGAACCACATACTACTCCAAATAGCCTCAGCAATTTTGAGAAAGAAAAACAAAGTAAGAAGGATCAACATACCTGATATCAAACTATATTACAAGGCCACTGTAATCAAAACAGTCTGGTATTGGCATAAGAACAGACAGACCAATGGAATAGATAGCTTAGAAATAAACACATGTCTCTATAGTCAATTAATATTTGACAAAGAGGGCATGAACATACAATGGAATAAAAATAGGATCTTCAGTATATTTTGTTGGGACAACTGGACTGGCACATGCAAAAAAATATATGAAATTAGACCACCAACTTACACCATACACCAGAATAAACTCAAATGAATACAAATTTTAATTTGTGGTGATATTATAAAAACAACTCTAGTGGAAAACAAGCAGTAAAATGTCATTTATCTCACACAGCAATATTTTTACCAAAGTATGTCCCAGGGCAAAAAAATAAAGGAAAAAATAAACAAATGGGACTCATCAAATTAAAAACCTTCTGTATGCCTAAAGAAGCCATCATCAAAATGAAAAGGAAATCAACTGTATGGAAGAATGATACATCGAACAAGGGTTTAATCTACAAAATATAAAAAGAGCTCGTATGACTCAACACAGGGAAGACAAACAATCCAATTAAAAAGTGGGCAAAGTACTTGAATAGACATGTCTCCAAGATATAGAGATGGTGAATAATCATATTAAAAATGCTCAACATCACTAGTCATATTGCATTAGAGATGCAAATTAAAACCACAATGAGATACCACCTCACACCTGCCAAAAATTGCCATCATTAATAATCAACAAACAAGTACTGGTGAGGATGTGGAGAAAATGGAACCCTAGTGTACTGATGGTGGGAATCCAGACTGGTACAGCCATTATGAAAAACAGTATAGAATTTCCTCAAAAAATTAACAGTGGAACTACCTTTTGACCCAGTGATTCCACCACTAGGAATATACCTTAAGAATCCCAAAATACCAGTTCAAAAGAACTTACTTATTTTTTTATCTTTTTATTTATTTTTATTTTTTTAAATAATTACTTTATTGTTGTTCAATTACAGTTATCTGCATCCTCTCCCCTCCCCTCCTCCCTCACCCTTCAACCCCACCTCCCTCACCAACCTCCCCCCTCCCCCTTGGTTCTGTCCATGTGTCCTCTATAGTGATTCCTGAAAACCCTTCTCCCCTTTGTCCCCTCCCCCCTCCCCCCGGCTATTGTTAGACTGTTCTTAATTTCAATGCAAAAGAACTTACTTATTCACCCCTATATTTATAGCAGTGCTATTCACGATAGTGAAGAGTTGGAAACAGCCTAAGTGCCCATCAGTGGATGAGTGGATTAAAAAACTGTGTTACATTTACACTATGAAATACTACACAGCACAAAGAAAGAAAGAATTCCCACCTTTTGTGACAGCATGTATGGAACCAGAAACTATTATGCTAAGTGAAATAATCCAGTCAGTGAAAGACAAATACCATATGATCTTACTTATAAGAGTAATCTAATAAACAAACAAAAAAACACCTGATGAGCAGAATAGATTCAGAGATATAGTATCATGGAATAGACTGACAGCAGTAAGAGGGGAGGATTTAGGGGGGCACTGATTGAAAGAAGGTGAAGGGATTAGTAAAGGAACATATATGAAGATCCCATGGACATGGACAAAGAGGTGGGGATTTGCTATGGAATTGGGGGGGGCGGGCTGGGCAGAGTGGTGTGAAGGGGAAAATAATTGGAACAACTGTAAAACATAAAAAAAGTTACTATCATTATAATAGCATTTCAAGAAAATTTAAAAAACACTAAACTATGAGAAAGTAGATAAATATTAACTCACTAAAAAAAATCTTTCTCAACTGCAATTCTTGGTGTTTACTCAGTAAAAAGGTAGCAGTGGGTGGACTAACTCTTCCTGTTAAGTAACAAAAGGACATCGCCTCTGTTTCATTACTTTAGAGCTTTACAGTGAACCAATGAGGTTTCACCTGTGAATTTGGTACTTAGAAAACCTGCAAGTGAGAAGCCAGAACAAAACCAACAAATTAAATGTAGAAAAGAGGGGAGATATTTTTTAAAGTTTGTGTTAAATGATTTCTGTGCTTATCAACTTCTTCCTGCAAAAAAAAAATATTCACAATTGACCTGTTATGTCCTAAAAATGAAAGGTAAGCATATGTAGCTACAAGTACATTTGCTCTCTGAATCCAAATAAAACATGAGACAAATGAGTATTTTAGACTCAGAATACATGACTCATTAAATCTGTCAGTTTGATAAAAACATGATTTCAGGATGCAGGTATCTTGTCATGTTGTTTTTGAAATGAAAGAGGAAACAGATTAATTTCCTTTGGATTATTCCAAACTGGTTTATTTTAAAATTGTGCTTTTTGGGAGTTTTCTGAAATATACATTTTGTTTAAGTCTGAGAAATCTTCACAAAGAAGATGTAAGCATGTACCTGTCCAGATATCCCAACATCATTTGTTGAAGAGGCTATTTTTAATCCATTTTATGTTTCTGTCCCCTTTGTCAAGTATGAATTGACCATAGAGACTTGGGTGATATTTCTGGGCTCTCCATTCTGTACCATTGGTCCACTTGCCTGTTCTTATGCCAGTATCAGACTGTTTTGATTACAGTGCCCTTGTAATACAGTTTGATATCAGGTATTGTGATCCCTCCTACTTTGTTCTTCCTTCTCAAAATTATTGCTGCTATTTAGGGTCATTTATGGTTCCATATAAATTTTTGAAATGTTTGTTCTATATCTGTGAAATATGTCATTGGTACTTTAATAGGGATTGCATTGAATCTATAAATTGTGTTTGGTAGAGACAGTAACCAGAGGGGAGGTAGAAGGGGACAATAGGGAGAATGTTTTCAGGAACAACTATAAAAGTCACATGGACAAAACCAAGGAGGGTGAAATCAGGGGAGGGATGTGGGGGTGGCTGGGGTAGGGGGGAGTGGTGGGGGTAAAATGCAGACTACTGTATTTGAACAACAATAAAATTTTTTTAAAAAAGACATAAGCAGATAGCATGCTTATATTTTTATTCTTGGTCTCTTTATTTGCACATTTAATTTTGAACTTCTGAAAGGATATTAATTCTTTTAAATATATAATTTCCTCAGCATAATGAAAGAAATTTTAAATGTAGAAGCCAATGATAAACTTTCCATATTGGTCTATTGCACGGGTAAGATAATTACTGCATACAAATATTTTAGGTACTACTCATTGCATATTTAGGTAATTTTATTAATTACTAGTAAAGCTAACTATACGTTTTCACTGAGATTTGTGATCTTCAATAATATAAGCCTTACCATTAATGTCTGAATTTTTATTCAAGTATCTGGGCAGAGGCTATTAAAGCTAAATATAATCTATCTTTGTTCCTTGTATTTTCCCTGTGTCTTACACATAGCAAATACAAACCAATAAGAGCTTGCTAAATGAATAAATAGAAGATATTTCAAGTAATTGATCAATAAACACTAGACTTCAACACAGTCATGCTACTGTTTTTTAAATTTGTCATCATTTATTTTTTATATAGGGATGGTAGATGAGGAAGGAACAGATGTAAGATTTTACAAACATTCATGCAGCACTTAATATGTATGTTTGCTTTACAAGTATTAACTTTTTTTAATCTTCATAACAACCCTGGGAGGTGATTACTATTATTTTTCCCATTTTTTAGATGAGGAAACTGAGGAGCAGAAAGATTAAGAAAATTGCTGATGACAGAGTTAGGATAAAAACCAATCTGCCTCTAGAAAACATGCTGTTGTGGGAGCTAAAAAATATATATGTTTTCTCCCACTTTCTAAATTCTTGCAGCTGGGCTAACTATCACATTAACAGGGAGATTAACAGAAGAAAATCAATTTTAATACATGTGTATGGGGAATTCATAGAAGCATGAAAATTTTAGAGAAAGTGGAGGAAAATTTGGTATATATATCATTTTGGACAAAGGAGTAAGAGGGACAAAATCATAGATTTCAAAAGCGAGAATGGACAATTTGTGGATAATTAAGCAGGAGCAGAGCATACATGGAAGGTAAATTTTTGCTAGGCAATCCAGGAAACAAGGAGACACAGGGGTTACCAAATAAACTTGACCCTGCTTGCTTTTTAAAATTAAGCTAAAGTGAGTATGTTAAGATTTTTGTTTTTCTGCAGCAGATTATTCCACCTGAATTTCTCGGTCAGGAAAGTGGGGAGGGTCAAATGTTCCTTCTTTATTTTTTTCTTTATTAATGAAGTTTATTGTTTTTTATTAGCACAGTTCCTGGTTCCCCAAAACAATTACAACAGTGAGCAATGCCAAAAATAACTGATCACAGATCACCATGACAAATATAATAATAATGAAACATTTTGAAATGCTGAGAGAATTACCAAATTGTGGCAGGGATATGAAGTGGGCTAATGCTACTGGAAAAGTGGCACTGAAAGGCTTGCTTGACACAGGCTTGTCACTAACCTTAAATTTGGATAAAGCACAATTTATCCATAAAGCAAAATGAGGGGAAGCACAATAAAATGAGGCACAGCTGTATTTTGGAAACCTTCATATAATGGGTTATGTGTGCTTGGCTACACAAAGGGTTGAGGTTTCTGCCTTTGCAATCTCTCAGTGGATTGCCTGTGATGCACCTCACATTCTGGTTTTAATGCTTATTCAATAATAAAAGTTTCCTTTCTCTTTTTACCTTTGTGGAGAGGATTTCTGGATCGAGAAAAGATTTTGTTTTTATTCCCAACATTAGGTACATATGCCTCAGCCAGCAAGTGTTCTTTCTGAATCTTACTTCTTAATAACTAGTTTAAAATCATTATCCAAAAAGGCAGCTTTAGGTTGGCCAAACTTTGGTCCCCTTCACTGTGATCCACTAAACCATGCCGATTGTTTTCACATTCCAATCTTTCCTTCTTCTGTTGTGTAGACTTGGAGTTAAGACATTGAGAATGCAATGTAGGTGACTCCTGTTGTGCATAGCAGAAAAGTAAAATGTAGGTGGTGAAATCATTGACTCTGTAACCTAGAGGTAAGGTCAAGAACTTCTAGCAGTTATTCAAGGAGAGAAGGTAGCTGGGAGAATTCATGTAGAGGACAGCATTATGAGAGTAATTCCAGCACAGTGAAAATAGCAGAGGAAAGCCCTTCACCCTTGCATTGTTGTCGTCATCATCATCATCATCATCATCATCATTGTTTGTTTTGGTAAATTAGGCATATATCAACAAAACTCTGACCTTTTTAAACATTTTTCACACAAGTCTCACAATATTTTCTGCTTAATTTCACTCTTCAGAAGTAAGTAACATGACCACTTCTAGATGGAAGGAGACTAAAAATAAAGGGGTAATAGATGGAGTTAGGATCAATCAACAAAACAAAAGCTTCACAATGAATATGAAACTTTATGTGTGGTAATTTTATTGTAGCATTATTTATAATAACAAAAACTGGAAGCATCCTACATATCCAACAATATGAAAAAACTAAACCATAGCTTAGGTTTACAGTGGAAAATAAGTAACCTTTAACATTGTATTTATTAAGAGAAATGTCTTAGAATGTTCTTATTACATATTAAGTAAAATATAGTAGTATTACATTGCAGCATGAAGTCTTAGCATATCGTCCTGAGATAGTGGACATATGTGATTTTCTAAATTTCATTTATGCTAATCAATATTTTTACAATGATAATGTTTTTCATAAGTATATTAAATAGCAGAATTTTCAAAAATAAATTTTGAAAGCATTACAAATCAACTCTGACTACACCAAGAAAGAAAAAGAGATTTATTAATGTATCTTTTATCCTTCACAAAAGCAAAGGAAAAATTTAGAAACCAGCCCTCAGAGAGAAAAGGAACCAATGCAGTCATTAATGCCTTAGGGTATTTTTTGGTTTGTTTGCTTGTTTTATTTTAGCACCATCTCTCCATATTACTTCCATCTGAATTTTTAGGTCCGGTTGTCTTAGTTTCCGTGTACCACCACTCAAAAAGCAATCCTCAGGAGAGAAAGTCTGATAAGCCTACCTTGGATTACATATTCAACTGATGGTCAAGGAAGCAAAATTCTATCAGTGACAGTCTTATTGGAATTATGTGGAGTGGGGTATAGGCTATTTCTCAAAGGAAAGGATTCTACTCAGACAAAACAACATGTGTAATACCAGCAGAAAAATTGTTTCTTTTTAAAAATCAAAGTCAATAAACCCCAGGTTGTGACAACACAGAAAGAATTGGTGACATTTTAGAAACTCCAAAGATGGTCAGTGACAAAGGTGGAGGAGGCCAGAATTTAGGTACCTGTTTCTCATAGAGGGCACACTACTGACTTAAGATCATAGCAGTCAAAGGGGAGTGCTGAATTTAAACTTAAATGGTTTGAAATTAGTACCCAAGGAAGCTTAGTCTGGAGGAAAGGCACAATAGGTACATTTTTTTGGCATTGCACACTGTAGTCAATGGGTGGCTATATTATACATTTAAAATGTCCCCCAAAAGATTCATTCCCTAGGGCATACTGCAAAGAAGGAAAAGGATTGACAGCATGTGCATGCCCTTTGTGAACCACCCACTAAGCTAAGAATTTAACATGTATGATCTTATTTTTCCCTAAGGATTCTGTAAAGTAAGACCTATTCATATTTTAGAGTTGAAAAATCAGTTTATATAAATTAACTTACTCAGATTATACACCAGTGAGCGGTACAGCTGAGATTCAAACTCCAATTTAGGGTGTTGGGATCAGCTAAGCAAATTGGGTTCAAGCCAGAGTTCTAGTTCCAGTCCAATAACTACGATGGATTTTAATTCCTAGGGATTTGACCCACATAAACATGACAAGAGAGAGAGGAGGTTGAATATTTCATCCAAGCCATAAAAGACACCAAAATAAAGTAAGAAGATCTTATTCACCTGTAGAAGAAAACTGTCTATTCTACTTCTCTGCTTTGGTTGATATTGATTCATAGTTTGAGAGGGGCCACAAACATTATTGGTGCCAGGACTCAGTGAATACAGGTGAGCATAAATGAACTAAATCCAAGACATTTAAGATGCTCTATTGCCTATACAGGACAGTCTATGGACTAGAACTTCAGGAGAATGAGACAAGTCCAAAAAAATACAGAGACAAAGCAAAACATACACTAAGGCTACAGATCAAGATGTTGTAATCTACAGCTACACAACAAATCACATCAAAACTTTACACCAAAATAAAGACAAAAATTATCAGCTTAAAAAATAAAATGTGCATAGTATCTGTAAGGTGTGAATCTAGAAGAATGTTAACTGGGTCCTTTTGGCTCAAGATCTCACATATGAGGTTGCAATTAAGATGTCACTGTATCAAAAGTCATGTAAAGGCTTGACTGGGCCTAAAGAATTCATTTCCAAGGTGTTTCATTCACATGCCTGGTATTTCAGGAAAGGCAAAACTATGGCTACAGTAAAACAATCAGGGTTTGTCATAGGTTCTTGGGAAGGGAGGGAAGGATAGGTGGAGAGATGTATAGGGCAGTAAAACACTATTCTCTATAATCCTATAGTAGCAGATACTATACCGGTTATCTCAGCATTATTGTCAAAACTCATAGAATATACAATTCAAAGAGTGAACCCTTAATGCCAACTATGAGCTATAGTTAAATAGTGTATCACTATTGGTTCAAAAATTGTCAGAAATGTACCATACTAGTGCAAGATGTTAATAATGGAAACTGAAGAGGGGAAGAGGCATATAAAAACTCTTTACTTTTTTAGGCCAGGCAGTGAGGAACAAATACGGTATGATCTCACCTTTAACTAGAACATAATCAACAAAAGAAAAATGCAAGAAAAAAAAAACAGAGACATTGAAATTAATAACAGTCTGACAGTGGCCAGAGGGGAGGGGGGAGGGGACAATGGAGAGAAAGGTTTTCAGGAATCACTATAGAGGACACATGGACAGAACCAAGGGGGAGGAGGGAGGCACGGAAGGGAGGTGGGGTTGGAGGGGAGGGGGGAGGGGAGGGGAGAGGATGCAGACAACTGTAATTGAAAAACAATAAAGTAATTATTAAAAAAAACTTTTTGCTCAATTTTTCTGTAAACTTAAAACTGCTAAAATAGCTAATTTAAAAATGAAATAATTAGCAATATTAAAATAGCAATTGTCGCAGATTTCGACCCGCGAAATCTGTGGGGGGACCTCCCCGATTGCATGAATCAATCTTACCCAGAGACACGCTTGGAGGTGAGAACCCGGCGGCCACGAGTCTCCTCCACCATCCCCATCTTGGGGAGAAAGACCTCGTGGGTTGCTTAGCCGGGGCTTTTATTAGAGGCATTAAGACACATTTACATTGGATTGATTATTCATGGGATTAAGCAGAACAGGTAGGATTACTCATAGCAGGGCATTAGGATGTAAATTCAGGTCCGGTGGCAGATAGGACCAGGTTAAAGTGATATGCAAGGGTCAGTAAGCCAGAATTTTTAAAGATACATCTTTGCCAAATTCCTATTAGAGAATTCCCATTCCACAGACATGATCCACACTTGTTCACACGGGAATCACACGGAGCTGTGCTCAAAACGTGTAAATTCTCAGGACTGCGTGTTTACACGCATGTGGAAATCACTGCCACAGCAATAGCATTAAAAATAAAATAACTCCTTAAATTACCTATTGCCTTTTTTAAGTAAAATATATATACTATAAAATGTGCCATTTTAACTTTTAAGTGTACAATTCCATGACATTGATTATATTCACACTGTTGTGCAATCATCACCACTGTTTCCAGTGCTTTTCCATAATTCCAAATAATAACTCTGGAACCATTAATCAATAACTCCCCAATAGCTCATCTTTCCAGTCCCTGTTAACCTCATATGTATATTCTTTCTCTAAGAAAATTGACTATTCTAGGCATTTCATATAAATGGAATCACATAATATGTGTCTTTTTGTGTCTGGCTTATTTAACTTACCATAATGTTTTCAAGATTTATCGATGTTGCAGCATGTATTAAAATTTTATTACCTTTGCAGGCCAAATAATATTCCATTTTGTGTAGATTACCTTGGACACTAGGGATATTTCCACCTTTTGGACATTGTGGATAACGGCACAATAAACATCGAAGTAAATTTCTGTTCAAATCTCTAGTTTCAGTTTTTATGGATATACACCTAGGAGTGGAATTGGCAGCTTATATGGTCGTTTCACATTTAGCTTTTTGTGAAACTGACAAACTGTTTTCCACAGCAGCCACATCATTTTAAGTCCCCATCAACAATGTCCAAAGATTCCAATTTCTCCACATTCTCACCAACACTTATTAATTTTGTTTTATTATAGCCATTCTAGTATGTGTGAAGTGGTGGAGTGGTATAGCACTTTGGTTTGGACTCAGTTTTTTCAAATGACTACTGATGGATGCTGAGAATCTTTACCTACACCTAGTCATTTGTATGTCTCCTTTAGAGAAATACCAATTCAAGTGCTTATTTTTCTAAATGGTATATTTTTGCTAAATTGTAGGTTTTTAAAAAGATTTTCTGCATACTAAGCAGTCATCATATACATGATTTGAAAATATTTTCTCTCGTTCTGTAGATTGTCTTTCTTGATAATGTCTTTTGGTGAACACAAGTTTTACATTTTGATGATGTGTAAACTATTTTTTCTTTGAGGGTCATATGTAAGAATCTATTGACAAGTTCAAGGTAATAAAGATTTAGCTCTATTTTCTTCTAAAACTGTATGGTTTTAATTCTCACACCTAGATCATTGATCCATTTTGAGTAAAAATTTTTATATGATATGTGGTTACTTTCCAACTTAACTCTTTTTCATGTGGAAATAGGTTACTCAGCACTATTTGTTGATGCTATTGTTCTTTCCCCATTAAATGGGCTTTGGACCCTTTAAAATGGGCTATAGATTCATAGATTTCTTTCTAGACTCTCAATTCTAACCTATTAGTTTATATGTCTATCCTTAAGCTAAAACCACACTGTTATAATTAATGAAACTCTTTAGGAAGTTTAGAAATCAGAAAGTGTGAATCCTTTGACTATATTCATCTTTATCAATATTATTTTGGATGTTTGAGGCCACTTGCAATTCAATATGAATTTGAGGATCATCTTTTTCATCTCTCAAAACAGCTGTTAGAATCCTAACAGGGATGGTATTGAATCTGTACATCACTTGGGTTATTACTGATATTACTAATATTAAACTTTCTTTCCATAAAAATAAAATGTCTTTACATTTGCTTAATTCTTCCCTAATTTCTATCAACAATGTTTTGTAGTTCTTATTTTACAAGTATTTCTTTTACTTTTTTATTTTATTTTTATTGTTATTCAATTATAGTTATCCCTATTTTTCCCCTATTGCTTTCCCCTATGCTACCCATCCCCACCTCCAACTTTCAATTTCCCCCCCATTGTCTTTGTTCATGGGGCATTTATACGTGTTCCTTGACTTGACCCTCCCCCTTCTTTCCACCATTATCCCCGTTCTCTCTCTCCTTCGGTTACCGTCAGTTTGTTCTTTATTTCCATGTCTCTGGTACTATTTTGCTCACTTGTTTGTTCTGTTGATTAGGTTCCATGTATAGGTGAGATAATGTGGTATTTTTCTTTCACTACTTGCCTTATTTTACTTAGTATAATACTCTCCAGTTCCACCCATACTGTTGTGAAAGGTTCCTTCTTTATTTCTGCTGCATAGTATTTTATTGTGTAAATGTACCGCAGTTTTTTGATCCACTCATTTACTGATGAGCACATAGGTTGCTGCCAACAGTTGGCTATTATAAAGTGTGCTGCTATGAACATTGGGGTGTCTAGGTTCTTTTGAACTGGGGTTTCAGGATTCTTAGGGTATAATCTCAGTAGTGGAATCACTGGGTCAAAAGGCAAATCCATTTTTAGCTTTTTGAGGAGATTCCATACTGTTTTCCACTGTGGCTGCACCAGTCTGCATTCCTACTGACAGGGTACTAGGGTTCCCTTTTCTCCACAGCCTCGTTAGCACTATTTGTTTGTTGATTTGCTTTTGATGGCCATTCTGACTGTGTGAAGTCGTATCTCATTGTGGTTTTAATTTGCATCTCTCTGATGTCTAATGATGCTGAGCATCCTTTCGTGTATGTACGGACTATCTGTATGTCCTCCTTAGAGATGTATCTGTTCAGATCCTTTGCCCATTTTTTAAATGGATTATTTGTCTTCCTGGTGTGAACTCATGTGAGTTCTTTCTTTATTTTGGAGATCAGACCCTTATCTGAGGTATCATTTCCAAATATATTTTCCCATACATTTGGTTCCTGTTTCATTTTGCTGATATTTTCTTGAACTTGGCACAAGCTTTTTAATTGGATGAAGTCCCATTTGTTTATTCTTTCCTGTATGTCCTTTGGTGTAGGGGACATATTAGAGAAAATATTGCTGCATAGAATTGCCCTGTCTATGTTTTCCTGTAGGATTTTTATGGTGTCACAACTTATATTTAAGTCTTTTATCCACCTTGATTTTTTTTTGTGTGTGTATAATGTAAGTTGGTGGTCAACTTTCTTTCTTTTTTCTTTTTTTTTTAACGCAGCTGTCTAGATATCCCAACATCATTTGTCGAAGAGCCTATTTTTACTCCATTTTATGCTTCTTCCCCCTTTGTTGAATATTAATTTGCCATAGAGGCATGGGTTTATTTCTGGGCTCTCTATCTGTTCCATTGATCTATGTGTCTGTTTTTATGCCGGTACCAGGCTGTTTTGATTACCATGTCCTTGTCATATGTTTTGTTATCAGATATTGTGATCCTTTGCATGTTGTTCTTCTCTCTCAATATTGCCAAGGTTTTCAAGCTCATTTATGGGTCCATATAAATTTTTGAAATGTTTGTTCTATATCTGCAAAATATGTCAGTTATATTTTAATGTGGATTGCATTGAATCTATAAATTGCTGTGGGTAGCAAAGTATAAGTATTTTGCCACCTTTATTAGACATATTCTTAGGGATTTTACTATTTTAGATGTCATAATAAATGAAATTGCTTTCTTAATTACTTTCAGTTGTTCATTGTATGTGTGTAGAATTATAATTGATTTATTTCTTAATCTTGTATTTTGCAACATTACTGATTCATTTGTTAGCTCTGGTAGCTTTCTTGTGGATTCATAATTTTCTGCGTTATGTCGTTTGCAGTTTGAAATAGTTTTTTACTTATTTCTTTTGAATTTAAATTCCTTTTATTTCTTTTTATTGTCTAATTGTCTTGATTAGAACTTCTGAAATAATGTTGAATACCATGGTGAACATGGGCATTCTTGTCCTATTCCTGATCTTATGGGGAATGCTGTCAGTTATTCATCATTGAATATAATATTAACTGGGGTAGTGGGTTTCATAAATGTTCGTTATCATGTTGAAGAAGTTCACTTTCTATCCCTAGTTTATTGAGTGTTTTTTATCATTAAAAGGCATTGAGCCCTGGCTGGTGTGGCTCAGTGGATTGAGTGCCGGCCTGCGTACCAAAGGGTCACTGGTTTGATTCCCAGTCAGGGCACATGCCTGGGTTGTTGGCCTGGTCCCCAACTGGGGGTGTGAGAGAGGTAACCACACATTGCTGTTTCTCTCCATCTCTTCCTCCCATCCACTCTGTCTAAAAATAAATAAATAAAATCTTAAAAAAAAAGGTGTTGGATAATGTCAAATGCCTTTTTTGCATCTATTGAGATGATATTGTTTTATTTGTTTAAGCTGATTACATCCTTACTTCAGATCATATGATTATATACTTGGCAAAAACAAAATATGAATAAAAACTCTGAGAAATAAGAACAATATTAAATACAATTATCAGACATAAATACAAACAAATATTTCTTATATTGAAAACCAACCAGTTATTAGACATAAAAAATATATTATAAATACTTAAGAAACAAAAACAAAACAGAGAAAACATTGACATAACTTCAAAAACAAAGAAAGTTAGCAAACTTTACAGAATGATGTAACAGGAAACCTTAATTAATGGAGAGATTTCTAGATTTTTATTGGAAACCTTATAAATATGTTATTATAAATTGTTACAATCTTAAATAATTATTATACTATTATGATTTGAAAGTTTATTTGAATGTATTAATATGCAAGAAAACCTGGTGAATGAGAATGCCCTTACTCTACCAGATATTAAAATGTATTTTCAAATTATGATAATGAGAGAAAAAAGAATCCAATGTACATTACTGAAATAGGCCTTTGTACAAAAACACCATTTCTAAGGTAAGTTAGAAAATATGATTTTGACAAACCGTTATTGTAAGTAAAGCCAGACATAACAGTAGATTACAAAGGCTGGTCTGTAACAACTTTTACCAGCTTTCCCAAAATCTCATACTAATTTAGATTTGTTAATAAAGTCCAGTGCTGCTGCACCTCAAGAATTGGATATATGCAATAAGGGTGACCTATTCTTAGCAGGATTAGAGCATGTGTGTGTTTGTTGGTGTGCTTAGGAGATTGTTTTATGGTTTAATAATGTAACTAAGAAGCAAAAATGTATTAATAAAATATGTGCAGGCTGTGAATGGGCATTATACATTCAAAACTGGTAGGCTGTTACCCAGATTGAGTTATAGAATGTTACCATCTTGGAGTTCTCCATGCACCCTTTCCCTCTATCTTTTTAAAAATTTATTTGGGTGACATTGATTTACAAAACCATACAGGTTTCAAGTGTACAACTCAACCAAACATTGAGATGATCCTTTTATTTCACTTGTTTATTATTATGGTGATTTTTTAAAGATTTTATTTATTTATTTTTAGAGAGAGGGAAAGGGAAGAAGACAGAGAGGGAGAGAAACAGCAATGTATGGTTGCTCCTCACATGGCCCTCACGGGGACCCGACCTGCAACCCAGGCATGTGCCCTGACTGGGAATCAAACCGGGACCCTCTGGTTCCCAGCCCGTGCTCAATCCACTGAGCTACACCAGCCAGGGCTGATTCTTCCATTTTCAATATTAATGTATTACAGTTTCTTTGTTTAATCTAAATTATTTTTTGAAGTAACAAACAAACATTGGGAGGTATATTAACATTTTGCTAATAGAGCCCTGGCTGGTGTAGCTCAGTGGATTGAGCACGGGCTGGGAACCAGAGGGTCCAGGTTTGATTCCCAGGCAGGGCGCATGCCTGGGTTGCAGGCCGGGTCCCCAGTGGGGGCCATGTGAGAGGCAACCACACATTGCTGTTTCTCTCCCTGTCTCCCTCCCTTCCCCTCTCTCTAAAAATAAGTAAATGAAATCTTAAAAAAAAAACCATTTTCCTAATAGATACAATAAAAAAGTGTTTCTTTTTCCCCCATTTTTTATTTATTTATTTTTTTCACGAGTATTAAGGAATTTTCTTTTTCTTTTTTTTCCCTTTATTGTTGTTCAATTACAGTTGTCTGCATACTCTCCCCTCCCCTCCCCATCCAATCCCACCTCCCTTCCCTGCCCCCCTCCCCACCCTTGGTTCTATCCATGTGTCCTTTATAGCGGTTCCTGTAAACCCTTCTCCCCATTGTCTCCTCCCCCCTCCCCCTTGGCTATTGTTAGATTGTTCTTAATTTCTATGTCTCTGGTTAAGCTTTGCTTGCTTTTTGCTTTTGTTGATTATGTTCCAGTTAAAGGTGAGATCATATGGTATTTGTCCCTCACCGCCTGGCCTACTTCACTTAGCATAATACTCTCCAGTTGCATCCATGCTGTTGCAAAGAGTATAAGCTCCTTTTTCCTTTCTGCTACGTAGAATTTAATTGTGTAAATGTACCATAGTTTCTTGATCCATTCGTTTGTAGATGGGCACTTAAGTTGTTTCCAGCACTTAGCTATTGTGAATTGTGCTGCTATGTACATTGGAGTACACAGGTTCTTTTGAATTGGTTTTTCAGGGTTCTTAGAGTATAATCCCAGTAGTGGAATTGCTGGGTCGAAAGGCAGTTCCATTTTTAGTTTTGTAAGGAAATTCCATATTGTTTTTCACAGTGGCTGCACTAGTCTGCATTCCCACCAACAGTACAGTAGGGTTCCCTTTTCTCCACATGCCCTCCAACAGTTATCTGTTGCTTTGTTGATGATGGCCATTCTGATTGGTGTGAGGTGGTATCTCATTGTGGTTTTAATTTGCATCTCTCTGATGGCTAGTGGTGCTGAGCTTCTTTTCATATGTCTCTGTATGTCCTTTTTCAAGAAGTGTCTGTTCATTTCTTTTGCACATTTTTTAATTGGTTTTTTTGTCTTCCTGGAGTGAAGTTGTATGAGTTCTTTATATATTTCAGAAATCAAACCCTTGTCCGAGGGATCATTGGCAATTATCTTTTCCCATACTGTTGGTTCTCTTTTTATTTTAATACTATTTTCTTTAGCCCCACAGAAGTTCTTTATTTTGATGAGGTCCCATTTGTTTATTCTTTCTTTTATGTCCCTTGCTCTAGGGGGCATATCATTGAAGATGTTGCTGCATGGGATGTCTGAGATTTTCCTACCAATGTTTTCCTCTAGGACTTTTATGGTGTCATGACTTATATTTAAGTCTCTTGTCCACCTTGAATTTATTTTTGTGTATGGTGTATGTTGGTGCTCGAGTTTCATTTTTTGGCAGCCATCCAGATTTCCCAACACCATTTGTTGAAGAGGCTATTTTTATTCCATTTTATGCTTCTGCCCAATTTGTTGAAGATTAATTCCCCATAGAGACTTGGGTTTATTTCTGGGCTCTCTATTCTGTTCCATTGGCCTATCTGTCTGTTTTTATGCCAGTATGAAGCTGTTTTGATTACAGTGGCCTTGTAATACAGTTTGATATCAGGAATTGTGATCCCTCCTGCTTTGCTCTTCTTTCTCAAAATTGCAGTTGATATTTGGGGTCATTTATTGTTCCATATACATTTTAAAGTGTTTGTTCTATATCTGTAAAATATGCCATTGGTACTTTGATAGGGATTGCACTGAATCTATAAATTGCTTTGGGTAGTATGGACATTTTGATGATGTTGATTCTTCCAATCCATGAGCATGGTATATGTTTCCATTTCTTTGTGTCTTCCATGATTTTCTTCTTCAGTATTGTGTAGTTTTCTGAGTACAGGTCTTTAACCTCCTTGGTTAGGTTTATTCCCAGGTATTTTATTTTTTCTGTTGCTATATCAAATGGGACTTTTTTTCCCTGATTTCTGTTTCTGCTGTTTCACTGTTGGTATACAAAAATGTCTTTGATTTCTGGATGTTGACTTTGTGTCCCGCTGCTTTGCCAAATTAAATTGTTAGGTCGAGTAGTTTTTTGGCAGAGTCTATAGGATTTTCTAAGGACATTATCATGTCATCTGCAAACAACGACAGTTTTGTTTTCTCCTTTCCAATTTGGATGTCTTTTATTTCTTTTTCTTGTCTGATTGCTGTGGCTAAAACTTCCAGTACTATGTTGAATAGAAGTGGTGATAATGGAGAAGCTTGTCTTGTTCCTGATCTTAGTGGGAAAGCTTTTAGTATTTGCCCATCGAGTATGTTGTTGGCTGTAGGTGTCTCATATATGGCCTTTATTATGTTGAGGAATGCTCCCTCTAATCCCACTTTGCTAAGTGTTTTTATCATAAATGGATGCTGTAGCTTATCAAATATTTTTTCGCATCTATTGATATGATCTTGAGACTTTTATCTTTGCTTTTGTTTATATGATTTATTATGTTTGTTTATTTGCAAATATTGTACCATCCTTGCATCCCTGAGATGAATCCCACTTGGTCATGGTGCATGTTCTTTTCAAAGTATTCCTGGATGCACTTAAAAAAAAAAAGCCCTGGCTGGCATAGCTCAGTGGATTGAGCGCGGGCTGGGAACCAGAGGGTCCTGGTTCGATTCCTGGTCAGGGCACATGCCTGGGTTGCGGGCCGGGTCCCCAGTGGGGGCCATGTGAGAGGCAACCATACATTGCTGTTTCTCTCCCTCTCGGTCTCCCTCCCTTCCCCTCTCTCTAAAATAAATAAATAAAATATTAAAAAAAGAGTACTCCTGGATGCAGTTTGCCAATATTTTGTTGAGTATTTTAGTGTCTATGTTCATCAGCGATATCGGCCTGAAGTTTTCTTTCTTTGTTATGTCTTTTTCTGGTTGGGGGATTACGATGATGCTGGCTTCATTAAAAAAGTTTGGGAGTCTTCCATCATCTTGCATTTTTTGGAATAGTCTGTGAAGGATAAGGGTTAGCTCTTCCTTAAATGCTTTGCAGAATCCTCCTGTGAAACTGTCTGGTCCAGGGCATTTGTGTGTCAGGAGCATTTTGATTACTGTTTCATTTTCATCAGCTGTTATTGGTCTGTTTAGGGTTTCTGCTTCTTCTTCATTGAATTTTGGAAGATTATATTTTCTAGAAATTTGTCCATTTCATCCAGGTTTTCAAATTTCTTGGCATATAGTTGTTCATAGTAATTTCTTACAATCCTTTGTGTTTCTGTGGCATCAGTTGTAATCTCTCCTCTTTCATTTCTTGTTGTATTTATTTGGGTCCTCTATTTCTTGATGAGCCTGCTTAAAGGCTTGTCGATTTTGTTTATATTTTCAAAGAACCAGCTCTTGGATTCATTGATCCTTTGAATTGTGCTTTTAGTCTCTATGTTATTTAATTCTGCTCTGATCTTGGTTATCTCCTTCCTTCTACTTGCTCTGGGCTATCTTTGTTGTTGTTCATGGAGTTCTTGTAGGCGTAGGGTTAGGTTGTTTGTTTGAAATGTTTCTATCTTTTTTAGGTAAGTCTGTATCACTATGAACTTCCCTCTCAGGACTTGCTTTGCTGTGTCCCATAAGTTTTGGGCTGTTGTGAGTTCATTTTCATTTTTTCCCAGAAACTTTTTGATTTCTTCCCTAATCTCATTTTTTACTCATTCATTGTTTAATAGCATTCTATTCAATCTCCATGATTTTGAGTGTTTGGTGTTTTTTTTTTTTTTTTTCCTTTGGCGTTGGTTTCTAATTTCAGTCCCTTGTGGTTGGAGAAAATGCTTGATATGATTTCAATTTTCTTGAATTTTTGGAGGCTTGTTTTTGACCTGTCATATGGTCTATCTTTGAAAATATTCCTTGTGCCTTTGAAAAGAATGTGTATTTAGCTTCTTTGGGGTGAAAGGCTCTATATATATCAGTTAAGTCCATTTGATCTAGGTCATTGTTCAATGCCGCAATATCTTTGTTGATATTTTGTTTGGAAAATCTGTCCATTTTTTAGAGTAGGGTGTTAAAATCTCCTAGTATAATTGTTTTTCTGTCAATATCTTTCTTGAAGTCCTCCAAGATTTTATTTATGTATTTTGGTGTTTCTATTTTAGGTACATATATATTTACACTGTTTATGTCTTCTCGGTGGATTCTTCCCTTTAGTATTATGAAGTGCCCTTCTGGGTCTCTGTTTATGGCCCTTGTACTGAAATGTATTTGTCTGATATGGGCATTGCTACACCAGATTTTTTTTTTCCTGTCCATTTGTTTGAAATATTTGTTTCCAGCCCTTCACTTTCAGTCTGTGCAGGTTTTTTGTCCTGAGGTGGGTCTCTTGTAGGCAGCGTGTATGTGAGTTGTGCTTTCTTATCCATTCAGCCATTCTATGTCTTTTGATTGGGGCATTTAATCCATGTACATTTAAGGTTATTATTGATAGGTACTAATTCATTGCCATTTTCTCTACCTGTGTTTCTTTGTCTCTCACTATTTTCCTTCCTTTCCTTATAGTAGTCCCTTTAGCATCTCTTGTAGAACTGGTTTGGTGGACGTTGTATTCTTTTAGACTTCTTTTGTCTGATAAGTTCCTTATTTGGCCTTCTGCCTTGATTGAGAGCCTCGCTGGGTAAAGTAGCCTTTTTTTCTGGCCTCTGATTTTCATTACTTGGAGTATTTATTGCCATTCTCTTCTGGCTTGGAGCATTTCCATTGAAAAGTCAGCTGCTAAACTTATTTGGGCTCCCTTGTATGTTACTTCCTGTTTCTCCCTTGCTGCCTTTAAGAGTTTCTCTTTATCTATACAGTTTGCCATTTTAATTATGGTACGTCCTGAAGTGGGCCTCTTTGGGTTCCCCTTGATTGGGACTCTGTGTTTCCTGGTTTTGTGTGACTTTTTCTTTCATCAGATTATGGAAAATTTCCATCATTACTTTTTCAAACAGGTTTTCTATTCCTTGCTCTTCTTCTTCTCCTTCTGATATCCCTATCATATGGATATTATTACGTTTCATTTTGTCCTGCATTTGCCTTAACCCATCTTCGTTCTTTCTGAGTCTCTTTTCCTTTTCTTGCTCTTTCTGGGTGTTTCTTTCTACCTTGTCCTCTAGCTCACTGATCCAGTTCTCTGCTTCATCAAGCCTGCTTTTGATTCCTTCTATTGTGTTCTTCAGTTCAGAAATTGTATTCTTCATTTCCTCTTGGTCCTTGTTGATAGCTTCTATTTCCTTTTTCATGTCGATATAGTTTACAGTGAGTTCATTGTAGTTTTCCTGTAGTTTCTGGTAAGTCTCTGTGAGCTCATAAGCTTCCTGATAACCATTGCTTTGAACTCAGTATCTGATAGTTGACTTGCCTCTGTTTCATTGATTATTCTTTCTGGGGCTTCCTCTTTTCCTTTCATTTTGGGATTGTTTCTTTGTCTTCCCATTGTTTGTTAGACTCTTCTTGTTAGCATCTGCTTCTTAAATTGATCTGTTCTCTCTCCCTGAGTTAATGTTGTGACTTCTATGGTAGAAGCCCTGTGAGTCAGTGGTATAGTCTCCTTATTCTCCTGAGTTTGCCGGTCTTGGGCTGACGTTTATGTTGTCTCTCTGTATGTCTTTGAGTTTTGATTGTTGTTGGCTCTTTCTTCCATGGGTCTGATGAGGACCCTGGCTCATGGGGTCTGGGGTGTTGTGGCTGAGATGAGACAAATTCACACAGACTACTGAATCCTGTGGAGGGAAAGGAACGGCACGGCCACTCTCTCAAGGGGAGAGCACCTCAGAGCACCTGGGCCTCTCTCTCAAGAGAAGAGCACCCCGACCCTTGCCTTGACAGGCTTTTATTGGTTTTCTGGGCACATTACATTGAGGATGATCCTCATTTACTATGCAAAGATTCACTTTAGGTGGTTACGTTTTACACAAAACAAAGTAGAGAATGTTACTAATTATATTGAAAAAAGAAGGATATTTGCAAATGTAAAGGGAAAAGTGGTTGACCTGATTACACTCACCCTTGGAATGTTTAGCATAGATTTTAGGAAGTTACTTTAAAGATATGCAGTAAACATCTGCTGCCTGAATTCAGGGGGAGGGAATTTTAGCAAAAAGCAAGCCTCAAAGCAGCCTAAGTACAATGCAGGCCTGATTTCCCATGGGAGAACCTATCTGTGGGCATGGGTCCTGTGTACCAAACCCCAATTTCCACTGGCCTTTCCATGTGGGAGCTGGGCCCACACCACACAGAATAGTCTTCTATAGTGGGTTCTTTCCTCCAGCTGGTTAACTGAGGGTCACTCCATCCACCATGTCTTGTATTCTGTTGTGCAGGGGTTGACAGGTTGTGTTCAAACTGATTTTTTAAAATATTTTATTTATTTATTTTTAGAGAGAGGGGAAGGGAGGGAGAAAGAGAGGGAGAGAAACAGCAATGTATGGCTGACTCTCACATGGCCCTCACTGGGGACCTGGCCTGCAACCCAGGCATATGCCCTGACTGGGAATCGAACTGGGACCCTTTGGTTCCCAGCCCAAGCTCAATCCACTGAGCTACACCAGCCAGGGCGTCAAACTGATTTTTGTGTGTGTGTGAACAAGCTTTTGAGGCTTCTCACTCACTCTTGTTCAGTTTTTTGTTGTGGGTAATTTCTCCACCATTTAGTTGTATTTCCAGATCAGTTCTCGATTGAGGTTTGTGTGGCTTTCACTCCTTCCTTCAACTTCTTCCATTGTTATCTGTTGGTGGTTCCTTTGTTGGTGGGTTTCCTCTTCCAGCAGGTGTACTGGTGTTCACCGCTCCCACCTTGCAAGTTCTCTGGAGTAGCAACATGAAATTTGTCTCACTGTCTCTGTTTTGGGGATGACCCCAGTTTGGGTCTAACTCTGGCCTTTTCAGAGCTCCAGGTTTTAATGTCTTACCTGTAGGAAAAGAAGAAGAAAAAAAGAGAAGGAATAAGAAAGGAAAGGAAGGAAGGAAGAATGAATGAAGAAAAAAGAGAGAGTAGTAAAGAAAGGAAGAAGGAATTTGAAAAAATAAGAAGGAAGAAAGAAGGAATAAAAAGATGAAAACAAAGGGAGAAGGAATTAAAACAAAATAAATTTTAAAAACAGAAGGAAGGATGGAAGATGGAATAAAAAAAGAAAGAAGGAAATAAAGGAAGAAGGAATTACAAGAAAAAAGTTAAATTTAAAAAGTAAATAAAAGAAAGAAGGATATCTCTCAGTGCAGGGGCTGGGTGAGAGGTGCTCTGTTCCTGGTACCTCAGGTGTGAGCTCCGCAGACCAGGTGTCCACCGTCTCTGGTACCTGTGGAGTGGGCATGGATGGGCCACCACCAGGCTGTGGGTCTCCAGTTGCACACCGTCCCAGTGCTTCTGGAGTAGACAACGGCATGTGGCCACTTGGCTGTGGATCACCAGGTGTGCACTGTCCCAGGTGTTTCCGGAGTGGGCATGGGTGGGTCTCCACAGCAATAGATCACCTGGTGCCTGCCTACCATATGGCTGCAGGGGGTAGGGGCGCAGGAGGCAGATGTCAGCTGTGGAGATTTCCCCAAACAGCCGTGGAATGCTTCTTTTTTTCTCTTTTTGAAAAATTTCTCCTATTCAAGCCCACAGGTCCAAACAAGCACCTTGCCTCTCACACAGCCCAGCGCGGCTCTTTCCCAGGAATCTTGCAGCAGACCTGGCGGGTGCTGGACCTGGGGCTGCAGCTGCCCTGGTCCTCATGCTAGTCCCAGGGGCCTTATTGTCCTTAAGCACCCCTTTTACTGAGATTTTTCAATGCCCTCTACAATTTTGGTCTCCAATCTTCATATATGCTGGAATATCGCTGGCTGTTCACTCTGTTCCTCACATCGGCTAGGTGTTTTACCCATGCACAGAAGGAAGTGGACTCTGCTCCCACCTATCTAACCGCCATATTCAAGAGTGTAATTATTGATATGAATCTTTTCATGGTTGTCATGGAAAAAATTCCTGCCTACAGTTTGGACTGACTGAAAGATGGATGATACGGTAGTAGGCACATATTAGATAGAAACAACAAGAAATTTTTAAGCAATTCATCAGAACTGAGGAATATGTCTGGTAAGTGAGCCAGATTCAAAATATAATTACATTGCTCTTCCATTTTAGAATTAGTTTTTGATGTTGCTTGAATACTTTTCATATGAATTTTAGAATCAGTTTCTTTAATTCCAAATTAAAATAATAACCTGTTAAAATTCTTATTGGGACCACATTATATTTATAAATTTTTGAGGAGAATTTATATATGTGTAATGTTGAATCTTTCTACACAGGAATACGGTGGCCCTATTCATGTATTCTTGTATTCTTTTTAGTATTTAAAAGTTTTCTCTAACACTACTAAAAAGTACACTTTAAAAAGATTAAGATAGTGAAATAAGCAAGACAAAGACAAATACCATATGGTCTCAATTTTATGTGAAATCTAAAAAAAAATATCAAACTCATACAAGAATCCCCCATGATTGTGCATAAGGGGAATTGAATGAAGGTAGTCAAAATTACAAACTTCCACCTACAAGATAAATAAGTCCTAGATATGTAGTGTAAATTTTAAATGGTTGAGGAGTAAAATGCTTTCATTATGTATTATGTATTTATAAGTTCATTTCTAGTTATTTTGTATTTTATATTTATAAATTTATTTCTAGTAATTTTGTAATATTTTTCTATTGTGAATGGATTTTTGCAACATATATTTTAATTATATATATATATATATATATATATATATATATATATATATACACACACACACATATCTCATATATTAACATTTACTCTACTACCTTACTAAATTCTTCTTTCCTTGCAATTTTTTAAATAAATTATCTAATATTTTCCAGTTCCACAAGTATATTATCTGCCAAGAATTATAGGATTTTTTTCTTCTTTCAAATTTTTATACTTGAGTGCCCCTTATCTTTTGTAATAAAATGTTAAATAACAGTGAAAATAGCAGAAATCCTGACAAGATATAGTGGACAAGTTCCATACTGTTTTCCACAGTGGCTGCACCAGTCTGCATTCCCACCAACAGTGCAGTAGGGTTCCCTTTTCTCCACATCCCCTCCAACAGTTATCTGTTGCTTTGTTGATGATACCCATTCTGACTGGTGTGAGGTGGTATCTCATTGTGGTTTTAATTTGCATCTCTCTGATGGCTAATGATATTGAGCATCATTTCATATGATTCTGGGCACTCTGTATGTCTTTTTTTCAGAAATGTCTGTTCAAGTCTTTTGCCCATTTCTTAATTGGGTTTTTTGTTTTCTTGGAGTGGAGTCATATGAGTTCTTTATATATTTTGGAGATCAGACCCTTGTCTGAGGTATCATTGGCAAATATGTTTTCCCATATGGTTGGATCTCTTTTTATTTTAATACTATTTTCTTTAGCCCCACAGAAGCTTTTTATTTTGATGAGGTCCCATTTGTTTATTCTTTCCTTTATGCCCCTAGCTCTAGGGGACATATCATTGAAGATGTTGCTGTGTGGAATGTCTGAGATTTTCCTACGGATGTTTTCCTCTAGAGCTTTTATGGTGTCACGACTTACATTTAAGTCGTTAATCCACCTTGAATTTATTTTTGTGTATGGTGTAAGTTGGTGCTCAAGTTTCATTTTTTTGCAGGTAGCCATCCAGATTTCCCAACACCATTTGTTGAAAAGGCTATTTTTATTCCATTTTATGCTTCTATCCCCTTTGTCGAAGATTAATTGCTCGTAGAGACTTGGGTTTATTTCTGGGCTCTCTATTCTGTTCCATTGGTCTATCTGTCTGTTTTTATGCCAGTACCAAGCTGTTTTGATTACTGTGGCCTTGTAATACAGTTTGATATCAGGAATTGTGATCCCTCCTGCTTTGCTCTTCTTTCTCAAAATTGCAGCTGATATTCGGGGTCATTTATGGTTCCATATAAATTTTTGAAGTGTTTGTTCTATATCCGACACTATGCCATTGGTACTTTGATAGGGATTGCATTGAATCTATAAATTGCTTTCGGTAGTATGGACATCTTGATGATGTTGATTCTTCCAATCCATGAGCATGGTATATGTTTCTATTTGTTTGTGTCTTCCTTGATTTCTCTCTTCAGTACTGTGTAGTTTTCTGAGTACAGGTCTTTTACCTCCTTGGTTAGGTTTATTCCCAGGTATTTTTTTTTGTTGTTGCTTTATCAAATGGGATTTTTTTTCCTGATTTCTGTTTCTGCTGTTTCACTGTTGGTATACAAAAGTGCCTTTGATTTCTGGATATTGACTTTATATCCTGCTGTTTTGCCAAATTCAATTATTAGATTGAGTAGTTTTTTGGTGGAGTCTATAGGATTTTCTAAGAATACTATCATGTCGTCTGCAATCAACGGCAGTTTTGTTTCCTCCTTTCCAATTTGGATGCCTTTTATTTCCTTTTCTTGTCGGATTACTGTTGCTAAAACTTCCAGAACTATGTTGAATACAAGTTGTGATAGTGGGCAACTTTGTCTTGTTCCTGATCTTAGTGGGAAAGATTTTAGTTTTTGTCCATTGAGTATAATGTTGGCTGTAGGTTTCTCATATATGGTCTTTATTATGTTGAGGAATGCTCCCTCTAGTCCCACTTTGCTAAGTGTCTTTATTATAAATATGCTGGACTTTATCGAATACTTTTTCTGCATCTATTGATATAATCATGTGATTTTTGTCTTTGCTTTTGTTTATGTGATGTATTACATTTATTGTTTTGCAAATGTTGTACCATCCTTGCATTCCTGGGATAAAACTCACTTGGTCATGGTGAATGATCTTTCTGATGTATTGCTGGATGCGGTTTGCTAATATTTTGTTGAGGATTTTAGCATCAATGTTCATCAGTGATATTGGCCTGAAGTTTTCTTTCTTTGTTGTGGTTTTTCTGGTTTTGGGATTAGGATAATGCTGGAATCATAAAAAGTGTTTGGGAGTCTTCCATCATTTTGGATTTTTTGGAATACTCTGTGAAGGATAGGCGTTAGTTCTTCCTTAAAAGCTTTGTAGAATTCTCCTGTGAAACCATCTGGACCAGGGATTTTGTGTGTTGAAAGTTTTTTGATTACTGCTTTAATTTCGTCCGCTGTTATTGGTCAGTTCAGGCTTTCTGTTTCTTCTTTATTGAGTTTTGGAAGATTATATTTTTCTAAAAATTTGTCCATTTCTCCTAGGTTTTCATATTTCTTGGCATACAGTTCTTCATAGTTGTGACTTATAATCCTTTGTACTTCTGTGGCATCAGTTGTAATATCTCCTCTTTCATTTCTGATTGAGTTTATTTGAGTCCGCTCTCTGTTTTTCTTGATGAGCCTGCTTAAAGGCTTGTCTATTTTGTTTATCTTTTCGAAGAACCAGCTCCTGGATTCATTGATC